>JAQZBX010005758.1:0-55318 GCA_029593785.1 Cabassous unicinctus
AAGCGAACCCGGGGCCTCTCATATGGTAAACGGGTGCGCTATCCATTGCGCCACAGCCGCTTCCTGCCGTGAGGTTGCTGCATCAGCCCACCGCACCGCTCAGGCCGGCGTGCCCTCACAAGGAGGCCTCGGGGCGCGAACCCGGGCCTCCCATATGGTAAACGGGGGCTCTATCCACTGAGCCACACCCGCTTCCATCTTATATAGATTTTTGATTTGAATTTTGCTTTTCATTCAAAATCTTCATGGTGGATTTGGGCCCTTTCCATCCTAAATGTCTGGTGGGTCACAAGCATTGCTTCCCCAGACTCTGAGCCCAGATATGCCCATCCTTTTCCTCAGTGGTTTCCCAGAGATGTTGGGAGGGCTGTGAGTTGGCATTTAGATCTGCCCATAGTTTACTGTGCTTCCTCTTGAAATTTCCATTTCTGATTTCTTCTACCATTTAGCAATTGCTTTGTCCATGTCTTTTATGGTCTCTTTCACAATTCTTTTACTCATTTTTGCTTTGCTATTGGTAGCCAGTTTGCACTGAGCTTTTGACCTTTAACCTTATGTTTTGCAACTTGTATTTTTCTTTTAAATTTTGCTGCAATCCTAAATCGCATAAATGCCTATTCCAGCCCTCTGGATATAGATTTATAGATAATTTAGCCTCACTTATTTACCCATTTTGTTTTCATTTTTATCAGAGAATCCATGGGTTCAGGTGGGTGAGCAGAGGGTAATCTCCCAAAGCCTTTCTTACCCGTTTATGACTCAATGGTCAGTTTTTTACTTATTCTTCCCCCAGCCTGGTTTTGCTTGGTTGAGGGGCCCCTACCAAAGGGCTTGGGGGGCAAGTAGAGAAGAATCTTTAAAGCTTTTCATTAGAATCTCCATCACATGGTAAAAACAAAATTCCAGGAAGAGCCTATTTCCTTTTTTGGGTGAAGTGGGGAGCAGGTGGTGGGAAGAAGCGTAGAGCAAGAGCCCTTTTCTTGGCCCACTTAGCACTAGTTTCATCTTGTGCACAAAACTGTCTCAGCTTTTTGGGCCTTGGGACACCACTTCCCCCCCTTCCCCCCTGAAATCCTACAGAATCTGTTGTTCCTGTTCCTCATCTGTTAATTGGAGTGTGGTCTTTACTCTAACTCTCCAATTAGCTTGAAGTCCTTTCAAAGATTAAAAAAAATGTGTTCTGTTGATCTCCCCAGCACCTAACAGAGTCTGGAACATAATTGATTGTCAATATGTATTTGCTGAAAAAATAGGTAAATATGTTTTTGTCCCCAATGCTACATATGGTAGACATTTAATGACTATTTAATGACATTTAAAAATCACTAGCCATATATAAGTTCCACACTTTTCTTGGTACATCTGAAAACTGCCTGTGTTTCCCTGATTATATTTAATTCTTTTTTTGTCTTTCAGAAACAAATATTTTAAAATGTGGGATTGTTCCATTTTTTTGAGCAGAGCTTATGATAACCAGACTATAGGGATAGTTAACACATTGAATATGTGTTTACTAACGAACCTGGCTAGGATGGACATAAAATTTGAGATTGTGAAGGAGAATCAGCTTACTTTGAAAATGTCTTTTATTTGAATAAATCACTTCCCTGCTAGGTCTCTATTTCATTTCATGCTAAGTAGACACAGAAAAGGTAGAGCCTTCTTACCTATCTTGATGTCAGATAATTCAGACTAAACCAGTATTATTTTGTAATTTAATGACTATGAAATCATAATAAGGTGAATACTTTTTAACTGATGCTCCCAAGAATTATTAACTGCTTGAAGCTAGAGGGGGTAAAATTTTGAGCAATTCTGTTAAAATTGCTTGTGCATAAAATAGGATCATAGCTGCCCTTTTATATCCTTTAGTATACATGTCTTCCCTTCTCACTTTGTCTCAATCCCTTTCCCTAATCAAGTACTACTCTGAGCAAAATGTGAAATGTGCTGTCATCTTCTTGGATCACTTGTGAATTCAATCATAAGTTATGTCAACAGGAATATCGGCAGAAGTTTGGGTTGTGAGAATAACTGAGAAAGAAAGAACAAGATCGAGTCCCTGACACATAGTAGGTGCTCATTAGCTATGAGTTTGGCAAATGAATATTAATGCTGGGCACACAAAGACAAAGACAAAAGCAGCAGCTGAGAAACATAAGTGCAGACCAAATTCGAGGGTCTCCGTGTCACTAAGGAATAAAGATGGCTAAATGCTGTGTGGAGGAAGTAATCCCAAATGGAGGCCCTCTGTTCTTCTGAAACTCAGAGAGCATGTGCCAGGACCCAACGGCACCACATGGACGCAATATTGACTTTAAATAAGTAGTGGTCACCATTGGAGCCATGCCAATGACCCATCAACCTCAAAATCTTGCTCATCTTTTCTGGTCAAGCTTTTATTCTTTACATTAAGTGTTTAAAAAATTGAGATTTGGGAAAGTAATCTTTTTCAGGGTAAAGAGCACTGAAACTAAAGCATTAATCAAGGACTCTCCATTTTTAAATGGTCTCATTGTGCCCACACATTACATCTAGGCTTTTTTTTTTTTGGTTTCCAAGATTAAGTCATTTAAAAATTATCAATTGAAAAACATACTTTTATTTTCCTGGGAAAGGAATGAATTCCCCATTCCAATGTCTTTATTCAAATGTCTTTATTTGATTAGTGGAAGATGCTTTCATTATCCTGCCAACCACTGGGTGTGTTCATTCAAAATTAATCTATGACATTACTAAATAACAAGCATCCTCATTATAATTGTAGAGGACTAGATAGGAAAACTGGGTCTTGACCTTGTGCCCCAAGGACTAATAAAGTTGCACTTATTTAAAGATAGTTCCAGAGTCAAAGTTTCCCCATTTAACATGCCCACATCCAATTCTTTAGGGTTCAGCTTGTATCATTAGCCAAGTCTTTCTGGCATACGTCTCAAGAGACAGAGGAAAGCTCTTAAGTAGCATTTGTTCTAATTACCTTGTTTGTATTACCATCCCCAGAACTTTAATTTAACTTGTTTGGAAAGGTTCCTTTTGCTTTGTTCTGCTTCTAGCTCCCTGAATGAGTTAAGCTTCTGTTGACTGCACGGTAGAGGACCCTTTCTGGACCTGGCTTTTTGTTACGCCTTTACTTTTAAGAGTTTTAAGCTGTGGCTACAGAACACTGTAAAAATGCATGAAGAAATTCATGCAGTCATTTGGACGGAGACCTTCCATTATTTGCCTCTACAATTAGTTTTCCACTGTCATCTCCTACTCTGTTTTCAAAGGGACAGGAGTTTTTCCTGCCGCTGCCCTGTGTATTCTCACCCGTGACCTTGCTTGGGCGGTTAACTCTCCTTAGAAGGCTTCCTCCAGGGCAGCATATTGCAATTTCTAGCCGTTCTTCAGGGACCAGCTGGTCTTAAGGCCTCTCCCTGAGCTCCTTCTGGACTCTTGTCACTGTATTTTGCAGGAGATCACCCGTATATGTGCCTGTGGTGTTCACCAACGAGTAGACCTAGGCTGTAAGTATTTTAAGGGCAGAACTTTGTTTCTTGATGGTTTCTAACCAAGAGCCCTCTTATAGAAGTTGCTCAAAATGATTTATTGAATGAAGACACAAATATATCTTGGGATAAAATGATCTGTTTATTAGACTATTTTTTCCCATTTTTCATCTGAATTTTGAAAGGACATAGATAGAGCTAACTGTATAATGTAAAATAATTATACTGTATAATTATACTATATAATGTAAAATAATTTTTTGGAGTGGATGTGGCTCCAAACAAACGATGAACAGACAATGAGCAGACAACAAGCAAAAACAATGAGCAGACAACAAACAAAAACAAATGAGCAGGGAGCAGAAGTGGCTCAATCAGTTGAGTGCCTGCCTCCCACATGGGAGGTACTGGATTTGGTTCCCAGTGACTCCTAAAGAAAACAAAACAGACAACGAGCAAACAGATGATGGAGCCAACTCAGAGGAGCTGATGTGGCTCAGTGGTTGAGCGCTGGCCTCCCACATATGAGGTTCTGGTGTCAATCTCTGGTCCCAGTGTCTCAAAAAAATTTTTTTTCCTCTCTTTCCAAGACAGGACACATAAACCATCAAGATCATGAGTATAAAGATGTACAAGGGTGTTTGTGGGTGATGCTCTGCAATGGGGTACGTAAGTTGAAGTTTTGGCAAATTAATGAAAAAGCAGCAGTAACCTCATAGCTGTTTTCTTGTGTGCCCTATTATTTTATGCAGAGCATTTTGTGTCCTGGGAATGGCTGTTGCGGTGTCCTTTGAACCTGGAGAGATATCACTTCTCTAAGTTTGGCTTTAATTCAGATTTTCTAAAGTTACAGCTCTGCCCCTTAGGAGCTGACTCACCACCACCATTCACTCTTGTTATATTTCTTGGCATTGGCACATGTACTGTGACTGTTTTTTTTGTTTTTTTTTTTGTCTCTAAAGAGTACATAGTCACATCGGAGAAGAACTTTCTCTGACTTCTTTCCCCTCAGTGCTCACTAATTCTGAAGTACTTTTATAGCTGAAGGGAACAGTTCTACATCCTCAGAGTTACATTTAACTGCTGTTTCATAAACTTTCAATCATCTTTGGGAAATAAGGGATCTTTATGGCACAAACCCTTTCTACTGATAAATAAAATTTCAGGTGTAAATTTAAAGGACTTTAAAGAAACAAATTCTATTCAGAAAAGTTCACTGCACATAATGAAGTTACTTATAGTAACACATGGAGAAATAAAGCCCAAGACCCTGTCCTAAAAGGAACTCAAGGCAGCAACAACAGACACTATAAAAATAAAAGCCCGTTCAGTGTCAAAAGTATTATAATAAAGGTATTTATAAAGGAAACATGAAACGAGGCATTTGATAGTCTCACAAAAATATTGTCACAATTAGTGAGATGATGCATTTCAAAAACGTGGAGGTACCTTGACAAAAGCAAATCTTTCTGTTGAATGGGGATATCAGTGATAGTTATCTCATAAGCTTATTGCGTGGAATCAGTGAGTTGATAGGTATAAGGACTAGAGTACTGGCTAGCGCTTGTTAAGCAGTCAACACACACTGGTTATTTTCAGTCATCACGTCTCATGGCAATGAGCTATTTCAAAGCCCTTCACAAATAGCTACGTGGCCACCAGTTCTCAAGTTGGGAGAAGGAACCTGGGGATAGATTTCCAAGTCTATAAAATATGTTGCAATGAAGGATTCTGCCACCTGGAGCTACACAGTTATTAAGAAAAGAATAATTCTTTAAGGCTTCATTGTATGTTCACACCAAATCGATAAAAGGAAGAGACTTTGGTACCTGGCCTTTAGTCTGCGCACACAAAAATATATGATTGACTTGCGAAGATAAGTGAAACATCTCTTGGACGGTGTGTAATACCAAACCTGACCAGCTGATTCCCAGATCTCTTTATGAGTTATCTTGTAACTTTGGGCCAAAATGAATGACAGTATCCGTGTCTCCCGGATGACCAAAATCAGACCTAGGGACTGAAAAAATAAACTGAGCATGTTATTTATTGCCACGTCAACATGATGAAATGACTGCTTAATTTTTTTGTTGTTGATATGTTGGTGATAGAAACTGTAGGCATAGCTGATTATGCTCAGTTTATTTTTAATTACCTGGCACGGTCAGGGGAGGATATGGGAAGAATCCAGCTGTGTGACATTGGGCCAGTTGTTAACAACACTGGGCACCAGCTTAGCCCTCTGTAAACTCAGAGCGTACCTCTGTCACTCCTTCCTCACCTAAACCGCTACGGCTCTGTAGGAGAGAATTATGTGATGGATACTACACTAAAATGGTTTGACACTCATGTGAGTTTCTTTTAAAAGGAACAATCTAAAGCGTGTGTGTAACAAAGTGCAGAGCATCGCTCAGTGTTGATTTGTCCAAAGATTACAATTTAGCCCTTGAAATAAACGTTTCCCAAAATAACAGCATTTGGGAAACTTTGAGCTCTGTTTTAGTCTTTTGCAGGAACTGAAAGGTCCTTCTGAAGGCGGAATACTGAGTAATAGAAGAAACAAGAAGCCCTCAGTCTCCGACGCTCTGCCTGGGGACCCACTGGACTATTATTAGCATGGGATACAAAATAGATTTGGTAAACATTGGAAAAGTCTTGCCAAGCAGCGTCTCAATGACATATGGTCTTTTGTAAGTGCCATGATCATTATAAACAAGCAAGATGTTCTGATTAAGAAGTCTTTGTAAGGCAGCTCGTTCTAACTTAGGACTGGGGACCCGAAACAGAGAGGCGAGACTTGGGGGCTTGGGTAACCCTACCCCCCTCCTTCCTCTTAAGGCGGAAGCAGAGAGCTGCCATTTCTACTTTGAACACTAGAGGGCGGGCAACTACGTGGAATTACTCAGCCAGGGGGTGGTTTCGGCAATCCCGAGTTACCCTTCCAGGCTTCACAACGCAACAGCGTGGCAGAGGAACTGATCCTCTGTAGCTTCTTGAGGGAGTAGAAATGAAGGGAATATGTTTCATCAATCCATTTCAGCCCCATAGTTTAAGCGCAGTGGGATTATGGTGTAGACGTCATTTTCTCATTTTTGCAAACCTCAGTAAGCACAGTACAGATGTGGTTGAATGCGTGAATGAGGGAATAAATGGCAGTTCTCATCTGCCCTGCCTTGTGCAGGGAGCCTGGATTTTCCACTACTAGATGGGTTAAGGCATTGAATCTTTATATAATGATTTCATGAGACAGAGTTTGAACTAGAAAAACATTGATAACCCTTCCAACCCTAAAATTCTGTGATTCTGTTATCTCCTCAATTGGATTATTTATTTCTCCAGGGCAAGGAACTATGACTTAGATATAGTGCCTACCTCCAAGGCTGGGTCCTTAGCAGATGCTCACTAAAGAATCATTGATTGATAAGACTGGTTAGTTTTTGTGATTATTTACCATCTAGGTGCACTCATAAAGCAATGGATCACAGTTTTTGATTCATAGTCATGATTTTCAAGGCATAAAACTATTTCTTCTCAATATATTTTTTAAAAACGCTGGTAAAACTCAGGCCAGGAGTGATTAAACAGAAGACTTGGAAATCATCATTCTTTTTCCTCACTGTAACCACCTCCCCCTACATACATGGAAAATATATGCCATTATTGGCAACACATCCCACATTCCAAATACGCACATACACACACAAATTCAGGTTCTAAGGCGAAAATCTTTACCAAATGACATTATATTAGACAACAAGCAATTTTGGGGGAAAAGTCTTTCTCATCCTCATAAAACATTAACGAGGAGTACAATAAATAAAAAAGAGAACTGTTTATGATTCACTAGTGAGAGAGGTATTTATAGGTCTTTTTTATAACATTGCATAATTATAATCATAAAAGGTAGACTCTGAAAATGTTCAGAAATGACAGTGATATTAGAAATCATTCAGTCCAAACTTCCTCTTTCTTTTTTCCTTTGGTTTAAATTAAGGAAGAAACTGATGCTGTGAGTTAAAAGTGGTAATTGGTGAGCTGGGATCAGAGCTCAGGTCTCTTGGCTCTGAGTGCATCCTGTTATATCTCGCAGGAGAAACATCAATGCAAGCTGTCTCTAGCATTTAGAAGTTGATATTTATACCAGCTTCTGAAGCCAAACCTTGTACGTACTTAGAATCTGGAAAAGAAGCCCAGTTAGAAAATATTCCATAAATAAAAATGAACTAGGACACAAAAAGCAAGACTTCCATAAAGAGCAGAATTATAGCAGGAAACAAAAATGACTCAACTTAAATATGGAATGTGAAGATCTTGTTATTACTAATTTAGAGCCATTACTAACAAAGACACAGACATTAAATAAATACATGGTTTATATCCTGCTTTTGACTGTGTCACAGGAAGAACTATGGATAAGGCCACAGGATAGAGTTGGGGCTGCTGTGTGCTTAATTTGATGCTGCCCCTTTAATATAAAGAATATGAAAAAATGAATAACTGCCATAAGAATCTTAATACTACTGATAGAGTTGCTGTCTCTGTTTGGTGAGACTACAAATTCAATTAATTCCAATGCTGGTTCCAATAAGCTCTTTATGAGTCTAAAGGGATTATTAACACTGCAAAGTTTGAAAGGTTGAATCACAATAACAATTTCTTGCACGATTTTTGAAGCTTTGAGCAGGTTTGCTTTCATGAAAATAATCATCTGTTAACCTAATGCAGTAGAAAGAGCACGCTTGGAGAAGCGGGAGCAAAGGATGAGGGAAAAAGCTTAGGGAGGGGAATTGCATGCCTGATTCTTATTTAAGTCTGAGCTCCCACCCCGAAAAGATAACTTCCATTTAGCATCCATTTTTAGAGACTGGCGTATCTGACAAGATTGAATAAGGCTGGTGCCCCTTTTGGCTTCACGTGTGCAATTGTGGATAAACTGATTCATTCCACCCAATATTGTCCACCAATATTGGGGACATGGGTCTAATTAACAGATATCATGTTGGTCCCCCCCTCAAAAAAAAAAAAAAAAAAAAAAGAGTAGAAAGCTAAATCTGTACTGTTTTATTAAACATTTAATTTAGGATTCAAGTGTTACAGTTATCATGGGCAGACTATTCCTACTTAGGGAATCAAGCCACGATAGCTATAGGCAATGTTCTTATTCTAAGCCTGAGAATTTATACTTAAAAAAATATGTGTGTGTGTGTATCTCCTAGGTTTTCATGCAGGAATTGGATTATCTGCCTCTTCTATTTCATATGAAGCTGTAGGGGCCAACATTTTCCCAGGGTCTAATTTCTTGGTACAGGGCTTGTGTTATCCTTGCTATAAAACTCTTTTCTGCACCTCACATTGTCACCCTTACTTCTCGCAGCCTTTGTGGATCTGCAGATCACATCACTCTAGGCCCCGGATGGCGTCCCTGTTGCATTGCCCTGGTACACGTCTGAAAGCTTCCCTGAACCACTTGGTCCCAACCACCCTGGCTGACCCGTCACGTTGTCCCCGGCCCTATCTCTCCTTTCTGGACTTGGTAGCTCCCGAGGCTTTACCACCAGTCCCACCAAGGTGCCACGCACCAATTAACCTAGGCTTGGAGCCAGGTGCTGGCTGTGGCACCTTTCTGTTGGAATGATCCCTTGTCTGCTCTGCTGGCCTCTCAGGGCCAGTCTGTTCTGATCTGTAGATCCCTGTGGGCTGCAACCTCTGCACCCTGGAAAAGGCTGGGTGTTTCCTCCCCAAATTGGGAACAGGAAGGCAGAACCTCCTGGCAGAGTCTAATGGAATGGCCATTTCTCAAATACAATCAAGTCCTTTCTTTATGGTCCTTTCCTGTTTCCCTGCTTCCCAAAGACCCTTTTGCTGTATCTGTTCAGGGTTAAAGTGATGCCTTAGGCACATCCAAGACTGTCGACTGTCTGAGGGAAAGGCTGGGGGGTGAGGAGCTTTGAAAGTCCTGTTGCTCCACCCTCCACTCTGCCCAGGACGCGTGGGCTCCAGAGACCTCGGTGATGTAGCTGTATTTTCACTTTCATGAAGGGCTGGCTCTCTTCCTGGAGGGGGCAGGCGTGGAGCTGGGTGGGGTCGCCCGAGGGGGTGGAGAGGCTGTCTGGAGTTTGGAACCACTTGCTTACATTGTCCTTATTTTGAGTCATAAGGAGGAGAAGGCGGGTTAAAAATGTCCTCTGTCCTTTGTAACACAGAAATGTTACATCCTGGAAAGTTTGACTAGCTCTGGGAAGAGAAAATGGAAGCAGGGCTAGTAGGAAAGCAGACTTTTTGAGTCTTGAGCAGGGCAGTTAGATCAGCTTGGTCTACAAGGCAGTGGGATTTTTTTTCGCCTTGATTTCGCTTAGCAATAGTCAGCTTTTGTCAATGCATTTCTTTTCTGGTTCCTGGAATCAGAGAGGGACAATCGCTCATATTGCCAGGTGAGCCCCTGCTTTCACAGGAAACAGGTGTAGGAACAATTTGGGCATTTCCAGCCCCTTGCTGTTCTTTCCGGTTCTGGAAAGAGGAGCAGGGCAGAATAAGAAACCAGAGGGGAAGGGACTCTGGGCATCCCCAGAGGATCCCCTCCCACGGAATCGTCACAGCCTCTCTGAGGCCGGCCCATGGACAGTGCCAACAACAAGGTGATCTTCTCTGGGTCCTAAATGACAGCCCCGGAGATGAGGAGACCCCAGGTTCATGATCATTTGGAGAAATTTGTTAAGACATTTCAAGTGTCCAGTGCGCCAGCAGAGCCTATAATGCTATGCGAGCAATAAAGGCAAGAGGTAGAGAAGCAAAGCAAAAACTGCTCAGTCAAAAGGTTCCTGAGAATGACTGACTACCCAGCACCTTTCCATCTGGTCACGAGCTGGGGCTGTTCCTGGTGAACCAGGAATATCAATAACCTTGACTTTGGGGTAGAAGAGAAGTTGTCATTGGTCTCAGGCTGACTTGAGTGATTCCTGTGGCCAGGAGGACAGGACGGAGTCTGGGTGAGAGACAGAAGGTTGAGGAGGAAGTGATGCCCAGGAGACATTCCTGGTTAGATCGGCTTGCCCAGGAGGATCCTAATTACTGTACAGTGGTTGCCTCCATAGTCGGTGTGGCGGAGCAGCGAGGGCAGGAAGGAGATGGGAGGTGGGGCTGGTGCATGGAGCAGTGCTGGAATCACTGCTGTTTGTCCCGGCTATCAAACAGAGAGCTGTTGTCAGCCACCAGCTAAGGTTGAACCAGCTGCCACCACAAAGGAGGGCAGCCCCTTCTGGCTTCATCACCAGAGGCTGCCACAGCCTGCAGATCTCTCTCAGGGCCCTCCAGCCAGAGGGAATGAGAAGGCTGCCAGCTGGGTCCATGGCACAGTTCCCTCTGTGGTAGGCTAGAGGGAGGGTTCAGAGCTGTGGTCAGGGGTTCCGAGAGAGCTGGACTGGCAAACGAACCTATGTTTAAAAAACAAAGGAAGAAGTGAACGTTTTGTAGAATTATCCCCAAATCCAAGTAAAGAACTATGGAATTTGTTTCTTGGGGACATTGAGTAGGTTATCTCTTTGATTCAAGTAATCAAGGAAAAAATAAGACCATTTTTCTCTTCAGCCCTCACACCTTATCTGAGACACAGCTCGCAACTTTTTTTGTTTTTTTTGGACAAAATCCCAGGTTTAGGGGTGAACAGTCTACTAAATGGTAACACAAATAGCACCCTAGAGGCCAGCTTTCCAACAAAGTGTGAGAATTCACTGGGGGCTCCAGTTTGTTTGCAGAGTGATTCAGAAATAAAGCGAAAGTGCCAAAACCAGAGTGAACTGGGCGCGAGGGTGGGTGAGGAGAGAGGCATCTCTGAGGAGGGACTGTGCTCTGCTTTGATATGCCTGTTTCTTACCTAACTCTCAGGAAAACACCCACACTGGCCATTTACAGGGACTTCTGATGAGGTGCTAGTGTCCTCTGCAAGTCCTTTGTGGGGTTTTCTGTTATCTGATACCAAGGAAACTTCTGGAAAAAGAAAAGCAGTAATGGATTTGTTGGCTGATCTTGTTATCCTCTTGACACAGGTGACTGGTTCCAACACAGCACTGACTTGGAAAGCCCTGCTGCCATGTTGACACTCTGAGTGGGCTCAATGGGAAAGAAATCTGTGGAGTTCCAGAATTTAATGACTTTTTTTCTACTTTATTCAGCACGGCACCAGTTTTATTGAGCCTGGCTCCAGTGCAATATGCAATCATAATATTCCCTATTATGTTGTGCCTTGGATTCCCATGTGTGATGGCAGTTTCTCTCCTATAGTTTTTCAGGACCCAGGATTTCTCTCTAGATTACAGCTCCTTTTCCGTTGCTTCACAAGATAGTAGGACCGTGGAGAGTGGTGAAGCTGGGAGGCCACTGTCTCCACATCCTAGCTCTTGTTATGAAGAGCCACTGCAAAATGGAAACTGGCTTTTGGGGAATGAACTGTTTTTCCCTTGGCTCTTCGGTTTATTCCTTCCAAGTCCTTTTAGCTCGGCTTATGGCTCGGAGTGTGATGCTATTAGCCATTTCCTCTGAAAAGCAGTCAGTTGCTGTGTCTCTTACATGTTGTCGTGAGAGATTACGATTTTACTGTGAACACTTAGTTGAGCCTTTTACTTTGGGCATGGGGACAAAATAGGACTTGAGTCTCCTTTCTACAGTTTTGAGAGTGTTTGTGGCAAGCCTTGGTTTTTGACATTTCCAGTAACCATAAAGAGAAAATTTGGGCTTTGGAAAATGTGTAGAATTACCATTTTAAGATAGTCACCACCATAACAATTCATATATGTTCCAGCTTTGAAAATAACAGTAACATTAGAAAGATGATGTGCTAGATGAATTGGGCACAGTTTAGCTGGAATATGTTAAGCTAAGGCAGTTGGTTTTTTCGTTAGATGAGACTCAAAACAAACAATCTCAGGAAGATCAGAATACAATGGGTGTTGGCATTTTAATTGGTATAGTTTGGGGAACATAATTAGAATAATGTATTTGGCAGGCAAAAGATTAGTTATTGGAATAAAGGATACCTTATATATGTATAGCTTATGGCTGGCTCTGAATGCATCATGAATCAGTTACTCTGTGTATACATATGACATCACTTATGGTGCTTTGAGTTGGTAGAATGCAACCCAGATAGTCTTCTTTGACATACACCATTGGGAAATATGTTCTCTCTCTTCTCTGGTCATAGAATCGCCCCGTTCCTACCCTTGCCCTGTATGGTTTCACTACTAGGTAGTAGGGATGAGGTTGAGGCTAGGGGAGCATGTTTCCCTGCTTCCCAGGTTCATAAAATAGTCATAAAAGTGACTTCTAAGCTGACTCAGTTCTGTGTAACTTCAGAAATCTCTTTTCCATCTAGGCCAAATAAATGACATTAAAAGTTATGTGGTTACTTACTATGTGGTCCTATTGAATTTTTTTTTGAAAGATTTATTTTTATTTATTTATTTATTTTATTTTTCACCCCCACCCCCCGCCACTTGTGCTCGCTGTCTGCTTTCTGTGTCCATTCGCTGCGCATTTCCTCTGTGCTTGTCTCCCTTTTCTGCGTCATCTTGCTGCGCCAGCTCTCCACGGGCACAGGCCGTCAGCTCTCCATGTGTGCGGGCCAGCTTGCCCTCACCAGGAGGCCCCGGGACCCGAACCCAGGGCCTCCTGTATAGTAGACGGGAGCCCAACCACTTGAGCCACATCTGCTTCCCATGTCCTATTGTATTTTAATTGGTTTTACACAATACCATGAACTCACATTTTATCTGTAGTTGATCAAACAGTTGATTTAATGTGGTGTTGAGTTGGTATTTATAAAATGTAAATGTTGAATAATAGGCAAACATTGATGTAAATTAGTGTATATACACATGGATTAATATACAGGCATTATTAGTTAATTTTCTGCGTGGGAAAATGCTCACTGTATATAATACCAAATGCCAAAAGCACAACACAAAACTATCTCCTGTGGTGAGCTCATATCTGTAAAAATACGTAGAGAAAAGAAATGTGTAGGAAATATGCCAAAATGTCTACTGTGGTGGTTATCTGTTGGTGGTGAGATCACAGATAAATTTTCTTCTCTTTAAAATATTTTCAATAGTAAACACATACTATTTTATGATCAGAAAAATGTTTTTATAATAAAAATAGTCATAAAATGGATATTTTATATTTATATAGTACTGGATGGATCTCCTGTACATCTGATCAAAGAGTTGGATGAGTATACCTGAATAAAATGTGAGAATCAGGATGTCGATCAGGCACGTACCACTGTTATGAAATAGTTTCTAAAGAAAAAGTCTGCCTCACAATATGTTGACTTTCAGTACCTTTTCCAGGCACATAATCTGCCACAAATTGGAGACCTGGCAGCTGGGCAAGACAGCATAGGAAATGAGGATTATAAGCCCTTCTTCATTTCCTTTTGGTGGCATTTCCTAGCTGAGATGTAAATACCAGAGCAGGTGAAGTAGAGACGTTGGCATTGGGAAATACGTTGGGGGATAAGAAGGAAGGGTCAACAGAGCCCTCATGACGCCAGGTAAAAGGTAGGTGGAAAGGTGGGTCATGCTCTTTCCTTCATCCTTTGAGACGACCAATTATATTAGGTGGTTCACATCAGTGAGGAGAAAAAAAGTCTTGCTTTAAGAGCTGACCACAGAATTCCTCTTATGGGAAGATTCCATTGTTTTACATTAATATCTGGGTTGACTATTTTGGTTGATGAAAGTCTTAGCTAAATAGCCCTGAAATAATTAAATAGGAGCATAGAGGCAAGTGAACTAGAAGGGAGAGAGGAGGAGAGAGTGAAGTTCTGGGTGTGTATGTGTGTTTGTGACTGTTTAGCAATGGGTAGAGTCTTAATAGAGGAGGTGACCAGGAAAAATTTTCCAGGGCTGGTGCGGTGATTATGATCCGATGATGGCCGCCGGACTTTTTAACAGGAAAAGAAACCTCTCTTCTGCTGGTCTGTGCTACATTGTAAACAAGCTGCCCCACTTCTGCATCATCACGTTGTGTAAAGAGTCTAGTCTCTCCATGTGTGAGTAGTCCTTTTGTAAATGAAATCTCCTTTTGGATAAAAAGGAGAAAGGGCTGCATTCCATGAGTGGGTTGCCATAAAGAGGAGAGAAAGGATGAGCCACAAGAAGAGAGGAGTGAGAAGTTAGGATTTCAGTAGAGAATTGAAGCCAAAGATGTCAAGGTCAAACTTGGTTACCCATTGCATTTGGGATGAGATTTGAGCTAATTTGATCAGACTCTCAAAGGCAGGGTCGCCCCATTTGGCATCTGTGTTACATTTGCACTTTTGTAAAGGCAAAGATCAAATAGTTAATGCTTTCAGATTGATTAATTAATTGCTTTTTTGGCTAACCAAAGGCCCAGTCCAGCAAAAGCTCAGTCCAAAGTTTGGGCCTTTATCAGTTCACAAGTTTAGTCTTTCCCGGCTTGTTTTAAGTAACACAATTTGTGGTTGAGATTTGAAATCGTCAATTATCTTTTCTCCTGCCAATAGTCAAAAAGTAGGCGTGGGAAGAAAATAACCATAATGACATAAAGACATTTAATCTGTTACAAGAATGGACTTTATTTCTCCCCACTGGGTGATGTTTTCCAAAACGTCTTCAGGGAATTTAAGCTGATTAGTATTTGTCATGTTGAAACCACATAAAACATTAGTTTGTCCCATAGTCTTGTGGCACAGGACACAGCAATCAATTTATCACTAAAATCTCATTTGTTTATTATCCAAACAAGTAAAATAGCAGGATTGGAGATAATGTCAATGCTGGTACTAGTGATTTTTTGGACTTTTATTTTCCCTTGGAAATTGAAGTATTGGTTACAGGATATTTCTAACTGCAAAAGCCAAATCCCTGAGTATGGCAATGTAGCACATCTTAAATATCAGCTATTAATCAAGGTATTTAAAAGTGGGGGTGAGACCTCATTTTGGACAGTTTAGTTTCCTATTCATGAGTTGAGAGGGCTTTCTTTTTTTAGATGTCTTTTTTCCTTTCTGCTCTGTTTTTTATTAGATGATCTCATTTTATTGGGACCAACAAGAAAAAATGAGCACATGGGAATTATCTGTGCTTAAAAATGCACATTTATGGAAGTGTAATTTCAGGTTGAAGTATTACTGGACAAACTAAATATGGCACACTGAAAAAGCAGCAGAAAGTAGGAGATTTAGTTTTTGGCTTATGCCTTATTTCTTACTAGCTTTGGCTTGTTGGGCAAGTTGTTTATCAGCTCCTCATTTACCTAATTCACTTGATGGGGAATAAAATATAGATCCTACCTGAAATACAGGATTGAACTAAATGGTCACCTGGCTGCCCTGTATCTATATAGAACTTTTCCTCTACAGCTCCTTACCCCACTTTATCTTTCTTCATAGCATTTATTACCTAACATTTTACTGTGCATGGATGTTTATCTTTTTATTTTCTGTTTCTCTAAACAGAAAGTAAGCTCCATGAAAACACAGAGAGGGGCTCTCTCTGTGTCAATGCCAACGTTAGGGCCATGACTGGCACATGGAACATGGTCAATAAGTTTTTGTTGAAAAGGTGGATTCTGACTGTAAGGCCTATGATTATAAAGTGAAAAACAGAATTTGGTGCAGGGTGGTGATTATAAGTTAAAAACCCTGTCCAGACGCCATGACTCAAACCTCAGTTTCCACCACTTGTGGTATATTTGGCTTTAATTTAACCCACGGATCACACGGGTCCAATAATAGTACCTCACTCCTAGAGTTACGGTGCAGATAGGTAAAATAATCTGCACAAAGAAACCCCTCAGCATCTGAGATCAAAATGTCAGCTCTGAGTTTCTGGATTCGTGAAGGATGGACTCACCTTTTCTTAGCTAGAATAAGAAATTATGCCGTGTTGCAATAACCAGATGCCAATGTTTGCTGTTGTCATCATATAAGGAGTGCTGTCTCCCTGTAATCCCAGTTTTGAGGTGCACTTTTTGGGCAGGCTGAATCTTTTACAGGATGGCCCCTTGCACCTCCTGTAATTCTCATGGTCTTAGTTCATGGCTTACAGTGGCAATCAGGACAGTGGGGAACCGCGCTGGTGTGGTTAATGAGTTGCTTTGGAGCCCATGGCTTTGAGGGTCCATATAGACTCACTATCTGGATAGTGATAAAGGCAAGACCAAGGGGCTTATAGGGCAAGGAGGCAAAGTCCAGGTGGTCTGAGCTTGTGTGGGACTCAGCAGGATGGAGTTGTGCCCCTGATATTCCACTGCTGTTATGGATCCATGGAAATCCCAACAGCTGATGGTGATTAGGGTTGGGGCCCTAGAAAGGGAGGAATGTAATATTAATTTAGCAACCCTTACTTTCCAGGTACTGTTAATCATGTTAGAAGTTATCTCATCTAGTCTTTATGACCGTTGAAATAAGCATTTAGTTTATTTAATAGGTGAAGGACCTGAGGCTGAAGAAGGTTAAATAATTCACCCAGGATCAATGGCAAGTAAGTGGTGTAAGAGAAGTTTAAATTTAGATCTCTCTGACTCCAAAGAATGTGCTCTTTCCTGTACACTACCTCCAAACGAAAGGTCACGGCCTGGATCAGTACTTTGTCCAAAGAAACCAGTATGAAGCAGCATGAAGGAATGCTCAGCCAACTGCCTTCTCAGGTGGCTCCTATAAGCATCTGAACGAGACCAAGCCTAAAGGTAGAAACACATAGACTTGTGGAGAAGCAGGGCTTGGGGAACCAGGTAGCTTTGGCTGCATATAAGAGGCAAGAAAACAAGTGGTTCTGACTAAGGCTGGGCCCTGGGGACTGGAGGAGCCGGTCCCTGTGCCTCATCTTTACTTGCCATGAGCAGAGGCAATGAATGGAACACTGAGCTGGGTTTTCCCACTGTCTTGGGGCCCATAGATGTGGATGGTAACAGCGACATGAGTATTTGTGCCTCTACTCTTGCCTGCCTTCACCCAAATCCTTCTTGAATACTCTCCATCCACTCCACCCTCCTTCTTAAACTCTTGATTTCCTTTAAAGCACGCATTAGATCTCCAGGAGGCCTTTTCTGACCCCTCCTGGCCCCTCACTCCCTAAGACTATGTCAACTTAGATACTTTTCCTACACCCTTCCATAATATCTTCTGAAAGTACCTAGCTCTGTAATTGATACTTTGTTTTATAAGGGTCTTTTTAAGTGTCTGTCTTCTACTCTAGTAGGTAATCTCCTTGAGGGCAGGGAGAGTAGCTTAGTCATCATTTTGTCCATAATACCCCGTACGCTGCCTGTCACACAGTTGAAGAGTTGAAGGAGGGGAGTAGATGGGTGTGATAGTTGGAATTGGTCTTGAAAATATCAGTAGCTCTTGTCTTGCTTTTCTTGGGATGATTGTATTTCAATATCCTTTGTTTCATGATCCTCTCTCCTGCCTCCTACCCTCCTGCTTACTTGGTAGCAGTGGTTCCAGAGGCGAGACTGCTATCTTTTCTGTCTGAAGGTGTGGGAAGAGGCTGGTGGAGCTGGTGGACATGGGGGCTGCTCAGTGTCACTGCCAGTTTACTCTGAGCAAGGCCATGTGGTTATGCATTGATTAGGAATGGTTTGCCAGCATTGGAAAATATCACAAATATTGCCGACTTAAGAGAGTCCGTGTCCTGTGTGACCAAGGGAAGGAAACAGACTTAGGCATAGTGGTTGACCCTTATGATGTTCTCTTTGGTCCATCATATTATTTTAATTGACTGCCAGCAATTTTTATGTGGCTAATATAAACTCCTGCATGAAGCTTAGATTAGAGAGTCAGTTTAGTAGAGTAGTCGTGAGCATGGACTCTACATCTAGCCTGAATTAAGTTTTCACCATTTCCTGGCTCTGCTTGACCTTGGGGAAGTTACCTAAATTGTCCATGCCTCAATTTCCTCATCTGTAAAACAGCAATGTTCAGAGGATTAAATGAGTTGGTATGTATGACACACATAGAACCATGCCTAGCACTAAGGAAGCCTTATTAAGTGCCACTATTATCATTATTGTAAAGTGTCTTAGTTTGCCGAAGGGCTGCCGAGGCAAAGTACCAGAAATGGGTTGACTTTTAAAATGGGAAATTTATTAGGGTAAAAGCTTACAGGTTCCAAGGCCATGAAATGTCTAAATCAAGGCACCATCAGAGATGCTTTCTCACCAAAGTCAGCTACTGGTGATCCTATGGTCCTGCCACGTGGCAAAACAAGATGGCGGCTTTTCTCTGCTGAGGTCCTGCCTTCCCTTCCGGAATCTACCATCTCCCAGAGCTCAGCTGTGGGCAACCAGGCATATGACTCATCTCTTCAGCCTTGAGCTGTTCCAGGAATATATTTGTCCCTGCCCCTCAGGGGCCTCTTTCTACACCTCTGTTCTCTGCTGATGCCAGACTCTGGGACCTCTCTCAGCCTCTTGGGACTTCCTTGTCTTTCTGCAGCTGTAGGCAAACCTGGAGTCCTTTCTCTCTCTCCTTTCTCCTTTCTCTCACCTTCCTTTTTCTCTGTGTCTCCATTTATATATGACCCAGCAAGAGGGAAGAGACCCAACCTGAGTACACCTCACTGACATAGTCCAATCAAAAGCAATCTAGTCAAATGATCTAAAGTGAATCTAATGCAATCAAAGGGTACCACACCCACAGGAATAGATTAGTTTAAGAACATAATCTCTTTTTGGGATTCACCAAATTCAAACTGTCACACAATATAATTTTCAAAACTTGGAGGATTTGTATGCCAAAGTAGGTATATTGAAGCCCATCATACAAATCTGTTCCCAGGACTAAAGAAATGAAGAAGCAAAGAATTCATAAATAGCTTTGTGTAGTGGCAAGATCACAAGATTCGGCTAGACTTAGAGTTGAAGTTCTACCACTTAAACAGCGTGATCCTGGAGAAGTCCTTTCAGCCCCAAGTCTCAATTTTCTTTTCGTTTCTCAAAAATGAAAGCACTGAATTAGATCTAGGACAGCAAGTAAGTGCAGGCAAGCTGCTAAAGCACCCTCCTGTGGCCTGGGGAGACATTGCTAATTGATTTCAGCACACTTTCCTGCTGCTCATGATTCAGTTCAACACTGCAGTCCAGGAAGCCGTTACCAGTAGATTGATGTCGGCAAACAAAATAAAGCCAAGTTCCCATTCTTACTATATGTCCTCTGAGGTCCCTTCCAGCTCTCTACTTCTATGACTTAATGTGTTAGAGGTTTAATATTGTCAATTTAATATGACTGGCATTGAGAACTTTCCAGGAGGCCAAAGCAAAGGATTCAGGAAAATTGTAGATCTTTCTTCAAAGTCAGGATATGAAAATGTCCCCTGACAGCTCGCCACATTTTGTTGTTGTTGTTTAAAAGGAAAACCTCTAGTAAGGAGAATGTTCACAATTCTTCCTTCACGATATTGTCAAAACCTGCTTTGGGGAAAGATCTCACTTGGTCCCCGCAAGGCAGAGACAGGTATTTTGCTCTTGTAACTATGATGTTTCAGTGCACTGGTAGCTTTCGAGGCATTTAAACTGGAGATTCCCGAGGCCAAGGCTAGCTTCTGACCTGTGAGTTTATAGAGTGTGAAGTACCAATTCCTGCTCTCCATGAACCCAGAGAGAAATGTTTCGTGAGGGCTCTGGGTCTACAGCAATGCATTTGGACCCTTGGGCCCTTGTAATTCCATCTGATTCACCAAGAATCAGATGCCCAGATCACAAAACTCTTGACTCCTTGCAAAAGTAGTGAAGTGGAAGGCCGTTGTTAAGCGAGAGCCAAGTTTTCTGTTTTGTTTTGAAGTTTCCAAGTAACTTCATTGACGGCAAAGGAAGTCCTCGCGCTCGCCTTGTTGATACCATTCTACCACTCAACATTTCCTTTGGCAATTGTGTAAAAACCAGTTTTCCCGCTAGTCACCTGGAAATGCAAAGAACCCTTTGGCTGGAAGTAAGTGTTGGTACTACTGCTGGACCAGTTTGGGCCTTTCCTGAAAGCCAGAATTGTTTATGCCTCACATTTGAGATTTTCCAAAATAGAAAAGTCATTTCCCTATAGTTCTTTGAGGTAGTAGATGAAATTACAGCCAAAAATAGATAGAAGCCTAACAGATTGGCTTTTTGGGGGTTATATTTCAATCCATATTCAGTCTTGAAGTTAACTTAGAAATCATTCTAGTGTGAAAGTTAAGGTTCTTCCCAGTACTTTTCACAGCATGCATCTTACTGGGGTTTGCTTCTTGGATTTCTAAAGACTCTGGTGTAAATGATGTTCCAGAGTCCTGTCTTTCCATAGAAAGTTTCCCAATCTTTTCCTCCCATGACCACAGTCCTCTATTTTATGGTTCATCTGCAATTTTTTGCATGAGTTAGCAGAAGTTTGATAATTCCCTTATATCATTTGAGCAATGACTTCTACTTCTCCATCTTAAGTTAGTTTTGTGATAGGGGAAACCAAGACATTGAGCACTTGAATAAAGGTGGATGCTGTTTTATAAATGAGGTCTGCTTTCCTACTTCCACACCCAGGATCTAGGGCCCCATACTGGGAATGAGGGCTTTCCACAGAGTCAGTGACAGGGTGTGCAAGGGTTCAGAAAAGTTCTACAGAGATTCAATGCCATTTTACTCACCTTTTTCTAGTTTCAAAATCACTCTGGCTGCTGTAAACTTTAGTACTGATATCCAGAGTTCTTCAAAAGTTGGTTCTGGTAGTTTCTAAGTGTATATATGTATGTAGTAGGATGATATCTGCCTAGTCCTTCATCTTGATAATTTTTCACTACATTTTTTTATCATCTTCTGAAATTCTACTTTGAGTTAGTCTTTCCTTTCAGCTGTGTTCTTATACCTGGTTAAGTAGAATTTGTCTGATTTGATCACTTGTCTGATAATATGTTATACATGAATAAAAAAGTAAATAAACAAACAAACAAAAAATAGATAGAAGCTGATAAATGGATTTTAAAACTAGAGAAATAAAGTAAACCTGTTATTGGGTTGTGGGCATGATAGAGTAAGGTAAGTGGAATTTGTCGTTGGGTCTTCTTCCACCATTTTTGTATTTAACTCCCTCCCTTCTCCCCACCCCGTCCTTCCCATGTGTTAGTACCTTTGTTTTTCCTAGTCACTGCCTCCCACCGCATGTTTGCTTAGGAAGTAATCTGATCTACTGACTAGCTCTAAGAGCCAATAACTGGTTAGTCTTCAATTCCTTGGGCAGCAGCCTGCTCTGTAATTCGAAAATCACTCTGTGAGTTAGCTGGTTCTCCACCATGATAAGTAACACTTACCCTTTTGACATTTTCTGAGCACTAACTATGTGTTAGACACCATGCCAGGCACTTTATGTGCATTCTCTCATTTAGTCTCATAATCCCCTTAAGCCTCTGATATTATCATTCCCATCTTACAGATGGGGAATCTGAGGCCTAGAGCAGTCAAGTAACTTGCCTGCCGTCATGCAGTCGAGTGGTGGAGCTGGGATTTTGACTCTCTTAATCAGTTTGCTGTCAGCAGTATTCCAGCACTTTGCTGAGGATAACATTTGATCAGGGTAGTCTGTGAATTATCCTAATGGATAAGGGCAGGGCAGATGGCCAAATGTTTCTTTCGATGGGACCGTAAATGACTTGTAACTGATTCGCTTGGTCTTCTGCTTCCTCTTCCATTTGGTTTACTTATGTCCTGGAAGCAATGAGTGCTCCTTACAGATGGGAAATCTGGGATGGAGGCCCCCCAAGAGCAAAAGGGAGCCATGATAGCTAGACAGTGGGTGTGGCAGTGAAAAAGACTATCCCTAAATTCGCATCACTTGTTCATATGCCAGAGGGAACTTTGATACTAAGCACCAAGAATTTAACCCTCCTCCTCATTTCCTCTATTGGGCGTGGACTTTGTGTGGGAATTACAACCTGAATCTTCTCACGTGCCTCTGGTTTCTGACACAGCAGTGGCCTTTTGAACCACTGATTGCTTTTCCCACCCCTCCTGCCACTTAATCTCTGGAGCAGCTGATTTACAGACAGGAGTTTTTACTTTAGCTGCTCCAGCCCCACTCCCACTTCAGGCCTTTGTGTCGGGAAGCAGATCCAGCTCGCCGGTGCTCCGCGTGGCTGTGCAGATGTGTGTGCATGTCTGTGGATGTGCATCTGGATACTCCTGGAGGTGCCCGGAAACAATGCTGAACAAGTGTGGGCTGCCGAGGACCTTCACAGTGTAACAAACCAGAGGCACCGAGGAGGCTGCATTTGCTGTGAGTTAGAAGGTTTACACAAAGATTTTCTTGGTCATGTCTCACATTTTAATAGGGTAATTAATCTTTCTAAGTGTTCATGCCAGATTATGGGATCAGCTATTATCCCTGGCTGCAGAGCAGTCCTTTGTGTGTTCTGTGAACAGGACTAAGTGAAGAGAATACTCAGGTTGCCAAACTAGGATATGGCTGCAGCTAGCTTGTTTAGGTTTTTAAATGCATTTTCTGATGCAGTTAAAAGCACCTCTGTTTCGTTGGGACTATCATTGCCCTTTAATAGCCAAGGAGTTGAGGGGAAAAGCAGAGAAATAAATATACGAGCTTTGCGCTTTGTTTTCCTTAACAGTCAGTTATTATTATTGCTTAAAATAATGACAGGCCTATAGGTTTGAGACCTTATTTTAAGCTGGAAAGTGCAATTTAAAAGAAAGAAAGACCTGCAGGGATACAGGCAAAAGGTTTTCATCTAATTCCAAAAGTTCTGCCTGTTTCTCTTTCCTTAATCGAAGTTTAAAATTGCCAAATAATCCAGCAAGCCAACAAATATCTAAGGGAAAACACAGTCGCTAATGAGACTTGGCTGTAATCTTTAAGCAAGATTGATTATTTAATATAGCCTATCAAAATACTGATTAAAAAATAGATGGCTTGTTTCTTTGAAGTTTATTATGTATATAAAAGAAAGTTCAGGACATACTGTAGCATGCAAAAAACTTGAAGGTATAACAATACTGTTGCAATCAAGCCAATGACCTCCTTCCTGGCCTTGGGTAAACTAGTCCTTGGCTTTGACTGAGATTTCTGCTCTGCTCTGTCTAAACTAGGCAGTGATTCAGAACTATATATCTGTTGGTCTGGCAATTGGTTGTATTGGTTTTCCAAACTGCTCTAATGATTCTGTGCATATGAACTGTCGTCACTCTAACTTGCTGATATCGCTGCTCTGGTAGAAAAGATTTCTCTTTGAATTTTAACTCACTCCCTGTCCATGTGGCCATACCCATCGCGCTGGCTCCAGTAGCGCCGTTGAAGGCTCATCACAGGGAGGGTCACTGGGTTTGTTCTTTCTTGAAGAGTGTGTGTATTTTGGCATTAGAGTCTGCTTATGTTTGAGACCCACCAGGGGTTGTTGGTGGGTGGCGGGGAGACATTCTGTAATTTGTTTGCCTTTTCTAAAGAAGTATGAGAATTATGACTTGAACAAAATGTACCCAAGTATTCTTCTGTGTAGGGAGGAGCGATGCATTTTAAGGCAAGTTTAAAGCAGTTGGGGAGAACCTGGGCTGGTCTTCTGGTGATCCTAAGGCACACCGGTGCTTCAGTTTTCTCTAAAGCAGGAGTCAGTGATCTCTTTCTAACAAGACGTCAAACTTCTGGTGCCTGAGCTGATGTGATGGGGGCCAGCGAGGAGGGGAGAAAGTGCTCATTAGAGTAGGAGGAAGGTTGGGATGCACAGGAGTGTCAATCAGCCTGCAGGCCACACACACACACACACACACAAAGGTCCGTGCGGCAGCTTGGGCGGCTGGTGCATGTCAGTGTAGCCCACAGATGTCAGGTGATGCTGGCAAGTAATCTTCCCAGGCTGCTGCTCCTGGGGGTGGAGTGGGGGCATATTACCCAGCAACAGTCATGGTATTTGTCGATGACAGTCCAATAAGAAATTGTGTTTCCCAGCCAAAGGGGCTTGAAATGCTCTTCTCATTGCCACACTGCACAGGATAGTGATCATGGTGGCGGGATGAATGAGGATGGCACGTGCAAAAAGCAGTCAAGAGCAAGAGAGCGACGGCGTCAAGCAGTCAGTCCTGTTAATAAGTAAAGACATCAGTCAACATTTTGCACATTTTGCAGTGCTTACACAGCATACTGATGGAAGAAAAGCATCCTGGAGAAATCAATTCATTTAGTAAAGATTTAAAATGAGTGTTTAGCCTTTGCAGATGAAAAACCAAAGAACTCTCAGGGACCAGCACGCCGAAGCTATTGCAAACCAAGCTGGGGACTTGCAGAGGAGGATCAGCAGATTCTGGTAGAATTCAGATTGGAGAAGAGGCGAGACCATTTGCTGGATGAGGGGGACCTGGGTATAGAAGTTAGAAAACACTGCTTGGTCCTCATTATTGGTTTTACACTGGTGTGCACACGTGGGTCTTGGAATGTGGATTTGAACATATCCTCTTGTCGTCTTATAGCAACCCTTAGTGTTGTTGAGTACCTAGTCTGGGTGGTCTCCTTTTAATGAGTCTAAGGAAGATTCTGGGTCCCAGTTTGGTCCAGACTGAGAAGTAGCAGCTCAAGCAAAAGCTGCCTCGACAGGTTTTCCCTCTGAGTGGGTGTGCTCCATTCCATTGTAAGTGGACAGTCGCCACTGTAAAGCAAGCCCTCATTTACACTGCATTTGAAATATTGCCAAGAACACAGTGCCAGTGTGAGTGGGTGGGCTCGAATCTTTTCATGGGCTTTTAGTGCTGGCCATCGCATAGGTGAAGAAAACGGTAGGATGATGAGGTTAAGACTGGGACATAGGGTGGACTCTACTTTCCTTGATGGAGAGCAGGATAAAGTAAGATTCATTCTGTGACAATCGTTTCTCTTCTTGCTAATGATAAGGTCAAGTAGCCATATGTTGGGATTCGAGTGTACTGTTTTCCCATTCTTGAGGGGGTTCATGGCAACTCCAACGTAAGTCACCAAGAAGAGGGAAGAGCAAATAGACAACCAAGAGGAATGGCTGCACCCTCACATAATTCATCAGCGTTTCTCACGTTTCAGAAAATTTCCAGTTACAGAAGCACTTTATGTGTGTTAACATATTCATCAACTCAGTTTATGATAGTCCTGGAAATGTCTTCAGATTAAACAGAGGTAAGTAATAATGCTGTGTTACCTGAAGGGTTTTTTCCCTTTTCCTTTTAGAGTTTTTCGTGGTTGGGTAAAAAAATCAGAATGTACAAAAGAGTATGTGGTAGGAATTAAGTTAGAGTGATTTAAAAAAAAATTATTTTAACTTTTTTAAGCACAGACCTTTTTTTTTTTTTTTGGTGCTGAGCTCTTGCATTTTAAAAATGAATGGAAATCTCAAATATACACTTTAATTTGGAAGCTTCTTTTGTTCTGTTTTTATGTTTAAGAATATTGGTCAAACCGATCTACTTCTTAATCATGTGAGAAATGTTCTCTAATCCTGGAAAATGGTCCATGAGGTGAAATTTTGGGGGAGTTAGACATACAGTGTCTTAAAACTGGTCTACTCTGTCCCAAGATTGTTCTTGCTCCCATTTACCGCTTTGGTTTCTCGTAGATACCACAGTTTTCCACGTGTATGCCACATATGTATGATCACGGGTTAATGGAGAGGCTGTTGGCCCCATCTCCAATTCCCAATTAGAAAGAATCTACTGGGGGAGCTGCACCATTAACCTTGGTTCGCATTGGGCAATTTGGCCCTGATGTTAAAATAGGAACTCCTCTGAAGCAGCCCTCAGCTTGGAATTCTCCCTCCCTCTGTCTCTCCCTTTCTTTCTTTCTTTCTTCCTGTCCTCCCTCCCTTTCCCCTCTTCTTCCCCCTGGCCTCTCTCCTCTATACTCTTGCCTCTTCCTTTCTCCGTTCTTGCTATTTTGCGTAGATGTCTTTTTTTTAAGGTAGATAAGAGGTCTGATTCTTGGAACAAGGAACAGAGTTTTGGTGCCAAGTAGGCTAATAGCATCAAACACACACAATTAGCCAAGGTGCTGTGGAGGAATAATTTATAAATTATGAAATTACCAGGGAATAATTTTATGAAGGGAAATAGCAACTTCATTATGCTATCTGCATATGTCAATGTACATTCACACACATAGGCATGTGACTCTTTTTATTCCCCAGTGCATACTCCTGTTGCAGCAAGAGGCCTTGGAGACCATTCAGTTCATTTATTTCACTTTACAGAAGGAACTAAAAGCCTCGGGAGTTAAGCTACCTGCCCAGGGTCACCAAGGTCAATTTGCTGGAGCTGAATGAAGAAACCCGTCTTCTGACATCCTAAGCTTCCTCCATTATATCATCGGATTATGCATACGGCTTCAAAACTATATTTTGAAAGTTAACTTACCAAAAATTGGAAGAATGATAAATATTATGATCACCATAAGCTCTTAATCAATTATTGACAGTTTGCCACACTGGTTCTCATATATATACACACATGCTCTCATATGTGTATATTTATATGTGTTTTTATACATGTTATATGTATATGTATTTCCTTAAACATTTTTCTTTTTTTCTAAACCATTTGAAAAGAAGTTGCAGCATGTGTCTTCAAAGGACCAAAACATTCCTCTACATAAGCACAATAAATGATCATGACCAAGACATTTAATGTTAACACAATATTATTATATAATATTCAATCTATATTCAGATTTCCCAATCTCCATACAATGTCCTTGAATTCTGCCCCCACCCCAGATGTCTCCCTCGTCTGTCTGCTCATTTCTGCTCATTGTCTGCTTGTTGTGTCTGCTCATTGAGTCCTCATCCTATTTTTTTTAATATACTTTTAAATTTTTTTGAAAGATACTCAGATTACATAAATGTTACATAAAAAATATAGGGATTCCCATATGCCTTCCCAGATTTTCCCACATTAACAACTTCCTTCATTAGTGTGGTACATTTATTACAATTGATGAACACATTTTGGAGCATTGCCACTAAGCGTGGATTATAGTTTACATTGCAGTTTACACTCTCTCCCACTCAATTTTGTAAGTTATGGCAACATATATAATGGCCTGTATCTGTCATTGCAATGTCATTCAGGACAATTCCCAAGTCCCAAAAATGCCCCCATTTTACACCGGTTTTTCCCTCTCCATCCCCTCAGAGCCTCCAGTGGCCACTGCCTCCACATCAATGATGTAAGTTCTTCCATTGCTAGAATCACAATAAGTCTATAGTAGAATAACAGTCTACTCTAGTCCATAGTTCATTCCCCAATCCTGAGGATTCTGGGATAGTGATGCCCACTCCACCTCCAATTGAGAGGGGGCTTAGATCCCGTGGGGCAGATGGATGGGACTATCTTACTTGCAGTTGCAGATTCTCTCTGTTCCTTGGGATGGTTGTTGTCCATCATTATCTCCTGGGTGAGTCCAATGAACTGGAGAGTAAGTGTTGCAACTCTGTTGAGATTCAGGGCTCGACTGGCACATGAAAAGCCCAAAGATTTAAGTCTCTTGGACATAAACTTATCAACTCTAGCACTAACTATAGGTTCAAATATAAGGGACAGAAGAGCCATGTGTAGGGAAATCATGGCTGAGTCCAACTCTATCTTACTGGGGAGCATAAATTCCAAGGTGGGGCCCGCTGGCAGGGTGCCGAACTCCTGAGCTTTCAGCCCTGCCTATAGTGTCTGGATGTCTCCAGAGCCCTCAGGAGCCCTACTATTTGAGGCAATATTTACTGTGGCAGTGAATGAGATCCTGCTGTGATGTGCGTAAGTGTAACCTCTGGAATGACCTCCTGACTCACTTTGAAGTCTCTTAGCATATAAACTCACTTGTCTTTAGCCTTTCTGCCTTTTGGCCAAGGTCTTTTTCCTGTTGCATTGATAGTTGGTGCTTGGTAATAATCCCCCGGTGCCAGGGAGGCTCATCTCCAGGAGTCATGTCCCACACTAGGGGCGGAGGTAATGCATTTATATGCTGAGTTCAGTTTAGAGAGAGTCCACATTTGAGCAACAAGGAGGCTCTCAGGAGGTAACTCTTAGGCACCCTGTAATACTAGGCTAAGTTTCAGTTTCAAAAGCAAAGATTCATAGGTACCGTCATCAATATCAAGGGTATGAATCTTTATCATGACAATACCCCATGAACACTTGAACACATTTACATGCCTTATAGGTATGTCCCAGGTGAACCTCCTCCCATGCATCCCCATCACTGACACCCCACACCAATGATCCTCCCCTGTCACACTTGTAACCTTTCTATGATCCAAAACTTCTTTGAAAATGAAGCCAACAAAATAACCAAATACAATGAATAAGAAAATGAAATAATAATGATAGTTATCATCATTATTGTAGTCTGCTCATTGTCTCCTCATTGTCTCCACTTGTCTGTTTATCTTCTTTAGGAGGCACCTAAAGAACTGAACCCTGGACCTCCAATGTGGGAGGCAGGTGCCCAATTGCTTAAGCCACATCTGCTTCGCTTGAGTTTTATTTTATTTTTCAATCTAGTGATCTGAGTATGGAGCACACGTTGCATTTTGTTATGCTTATTTAGTTTCCTTTAATCTGGAATGATTTCTCCACTGGTTTTTCTTTAGCCTTTTATAACACTGACATTTTTGAAGAATCAAGATCAATTGTCTAGTGGAATTCTGATCTGTCTGATTTTTAAGGCCAGAACACTCCATAGGTGATGCTATTTTCTTCCCATTGCATTACACCAACAGACATTTATTGTCAGATTGCCCCATTATTGGTGATGGTAACATTTGTATTTCTTTTAATAAAGATATAGACAAAGACACTTAAAAGGCATGAAAAACACTATAGAGGAAAAAAATCAGCTCACTCTGAGAATCCTATATATTTCCAATGGAAAAAGTCAAGCAAGCAGTCAAAATAGACTAAAAGGCTTGCATCTGGGGCATTAAAATCTAATGACTGTTCAGAGATATGGATTTATCCAACATTCCCTGGATTAGGGGCAATTTTAGAACTATACTGAAGCTATACTGGCAGCTTTACTAACTCTGACGTTAGCTAAATCCTTAATTAGAGGTGGGTGTCATCAAGTGTTGGGAAATAGAGTGGAGATTGTGGACCTCCTTCTGCAGGAGAAGCGACACGTAGGAGTGGGCTGCTTTCACGAAGAGAAGCTATTGAAAATATAGACATTGGCTCAGACAATTCACAGGTTTAAAGTTCATCTTTTATTCTTATTAACAAACAAGTCAACAGTCATTTATCACTCCATATCTGGGAGATGAAGTGTAATGAATAGGTTTTCTTTAATATGTGAATGAAAATTTTAGTTACTTATCCTAAGCTTAGTAGTTATTTGTCCTAAGCCTAGTATGGAGCGTTTCAGGAATAAAAGGGAAGTTCCTCTATGTTCTTGGCTTTATGAATTTCCTTCCCTGGGCTCTTTCACCTTATCCCCTCTGTGCTTTGATCTTGCTTTTTTCCCCTGATCTCACTGACCACCAGCCAGTTTTCCTCTGGCTAATCAGCCAGCCTAGAGCGAGTCCAGCCTTACGTTGCTCCTTGGCTTGGCATCCTCTGAGACAACTCTCAGGGAAACATCCTCTTTGTTAGCTTGGCCGCCTTCTTTTCTCAAGTACGTCCACCCCTCATCTTACCGCTACACATAGGATCTGGAAAATTGCCTTTATTTCTAAAAATGTGGCATCTGGGCTTTAGTTTTCTCACTGTCAATCTAGTTTTACAAATAAATACAGGTATTGGGAACACAGTACAGTCAGTTTCTGTCTTCCTTCTATACAGGAATTACATTTTTTTCTCCCCTCAGAACCATGCATTTCTACAGTTTGCAATATTTATACATCTATGTCACTTATAACTGGAGGAACGATCAAGGATATGTCTAATATATTTAAAAAATCCAAGTCAGGAAGCCTTTGCCCTTTCCTGCTAAGTACAGAATGGTGGTATTAGTCCTTAGAGAATGGTTTTAATAAAAGAAGTAGAGAGTGGTAAGTGTGTATTGAAGGGACGGCATTCAGGTGAATTCTGTGATGGAATTCCTGCAGGATTTATAGGGCTGCATTTTAGAAGTGAAGAGGCTGGCTGCTCACACACGGCTCCTTTTCCTCGTAGCACCCACACCCTACAAAATTCATCAGTTTTGTGTCCTGGAGCCTCTGCTCTCAGCTAGCTGTGGATTAATCATTAATTCACACTAGGAACTGCTACGGGTTGTGAGGAGCAGCTGTATCACCTTTGAGTATGACTGTAAAGAGCCCGGCCAGTACACAGCTGTGGAGTCGTCTTGGGGGAGATGTGGACAGGAGGTGAGCTTTTCTTAGGTCTTCAGATCAAGCCTTGATTGACTGGCTTGCTAGCTTTCATGATTTTTCCCTATTATTTAAACAAATGTTAATTCCTCAAGATCGAGGAATGAACAAACGTAAGTGGGGAGTGCAACCATGGACCAAAGTAGATTTATTGTTATTGTAGTTATCAGCATGTGGTAATGGATGAACTTTTAGTATTGATGTGAAGAAAGTGGTCACCAGAGGTTCTGAGGGGAGGGGCAGGGAAGGATAGGTGGAACCCAGGGCATTTTTAGGGCATTGGAATTATTCTGGATGATACTGCAATGACAGATACCTGCCATTATGCATTTGTCAAAACCTATAAAAGTACGGTGCAAAGTGTAAAGCATAGGGTAAACTATAGACCTTGGTCAGCATCAGTGCTTCAATATGGGTTCATGAATTGTAACAAATGTAACAATTTGTTACAATTTGTTAATATTAGCCTTACACTAATGTAAGGCTAATATTAATATTAATGGGAAAATATGGGTGGGGGTGACTTATTTGTGTATCCCCTATACTTTTGATGTAACTTACCATCCAGTGTTTCTCGACCATGTTAAAATTTTGGTCTATTTTCTTAGGATTTTTTTTTCAACAGAGTTTTGCTGATTTGTATTATATAGTTGTGACTATATAAAATATGTTTCTCCTTAAACCAAACATAAGAATTTCTCATATTACAAATTCTTAGTAATAATCCCATTTCAATGGTTACACAATATTCTATTTAATAATGAACCATAATTTATTTTAATATTCTTTGCTGTTTATCTATATCCTCAATTATGAAGAAATATGTAAAAAAATCTCTGTAAGTAAAGATTTTTCTGCTTCAAAATATTTCCTTATGATGTTATATGTATTGATACATGACTTTGGAAAAGAATAATACCATGTTATATTTTTCCTATCAATATAATATACGTGATTACTCATTTCACCACCAACATTGTATATTATATTTTTAAAAGCTTTCTACTAATTTGATAGGCAAAACTTAAAAGTGTTTGTTGGGTCGTACATTTATTGGAATACTATGAACTTACAACCTTTCCCATGTTTTTTGATCCAAATGTATTATGTCTTTTTTGAATTATCTATTCATTGTCCTTTGCTCATTCATCTTTAGTAGTTGTAGTAGATTAAATATAGGATTTTATGAACTTTTTATAGAACAAAGATAAAAGCCATTTGTCTATTTTATTTGCTATAGTATGTTTTTCCTGGTTGTTTGTCTTTTTCTTACCTAACTCAGTTTTATCTCTGACTTCTCTATCAAGGAGAAAAACATTTAAACTCCAGAGAGTAAAACTAACAAGAATAAAAGGGACCTGAAGCCCAAGAAGGTGAGAAGCACTCTGCCTCTTCACATGAGTGAAGCTATTCATTCCTAGATAAAGTAATTTCCAGGGTAATGAAGCAATTTGGAGATGAAAGCATAGAAGCAATATAACGAATCTTTGAGGAAGACAGTTTTTTTTCCTTCAAATGAGTAAAATCATGGGGTCCAAATTTACTATACTAGTAATTTGTTGGGACTCTTGCAAAATTCTAGTTGGTTTGTTTATGATAACTCTACGTAAAAGAAAACAGTGACCGCATAGAGCCAGGGTGAGTCCAAAAACAGCAATTTATGTCAAAGCAACTTTTTTTTGAGTGGGTTTTTAGATTGACAGCTCAGAAGAGTTCTGTGAACATAGACTATATTATTTCTGCAGAGTATTTTTGGAGACTTTTATAAAATTCTTGCAGACAAGATGGAGACATGTGGTCTGGGTGATAATCCTGTTAGGTGAATTAACAACTGGTTAAAAAGTTCACACAATAACACACTGATTGATGGGGGCCTCAAGTTTTGTTCAACAGGGCTCCAAGATAAGCCAGAGTTTTATGAACATTTTTCCAATTACTAGGCTGAAGTGAGCAAAGCTTCCTTATCATATGTGCATAGTTCTCATACCGGGAACTTTCCTGGATTGCTTGATGAAGGAAACTTTTAAGAATATCTTGATGGAAATCAAGGTAGTAGGCATACATGGGAAGTAAATGAGCTTAGTTTAAAACACTGTATTAAGCAAATGTAAGATGGGGACTTCACTCAGGTAAAGGAACTAAGTGCCTCCATTGCCTGAAGGCTGCACACAAGGAAAGAGTAGGACAGTCATGTTGTCCATGCAATATTGAGCCACAGCGATGTACTATGTCCAGAGCAGTAAAGGTGAACACTTTCTGTTCTCTGCATGGCTCAGAGCACATCTCCTATCTTGGATTCAGTTATGGGTAACAGTTTTTGAAGCTTAGTTCCCAACTGGAGCAAGTCAAGCAGTGAGTTGAGCAAGATAGTGAACATCTAGGAAGACATGACATTTAAAGAATACTTGTAGAATCCGTGGTGTTTCTCAGAAAGCATAAGACCCAGGAAAGCTCTATTATTCAGAACTATTTTTGTTGGAAAGACAGAAACTGACTCATATTAGCTCAAGCGAAAAAGAAGTAGATTGACCTAAAAAACTGAAAGGGCCAAAAGTAGACTTGGCATCAAACTCAAATGATACCCTGATTTTAAGTCATGCCATCTGATCTCTTTCCTCTCTTTCTCTCTTTCTGTTTCTCTCTCTCTTTATTAGAGAAGTTGTGGGTTTAAAGAACAATCATGCATAAAATACAGGATTCTCATATAACATGCTTTTATTAACACCTTGTATTGGTGTGGAACATTTGTTAAAATTGATGACAGTACATTTTTATAATTGTACTATGAACTTAGAGTCCATGGTTTAAGTTAGGATTCACTGTGTAGTGTAGTTCCATGGATTTAAAAAAATTATGTCACCATATATACAGTCTAACATTTCCCCTCTTAATCATGTTCTAATATATTTTTTCAGTATTGCAATTACATTCACAATGTTGTGTGACCATCACTGCCATTCATTACCAAACCATTACCATCATTCCAAAAAGGAATCCTGTATATTTTAAGCCTTAACTTCCCATTCCCTATCCTCACTCTGTCCCCTGGTAACCTATATTCTAGATTCTGACTCTATGAATTTGCTTATTCTAATTGTTTCAAACCAGTGAGATCATACAATATTTGTCCTTTTCTGTCTAGCTTATTTCACTCAGTATGATGTCTTCAAGCTTCATCCATGTTGTTGAATGTGTCAGGACTTCATTCCTTTTTATGGCTGAATAATATTCCGTTGTATGTATACACCACATTTTATTTATCCATTCATCAGATTATGGGCACTTGGGTTGCTTCCATCTTTTGGAAGTTGTGAATTTTCCTCTATCTCTTGGCTCTGATTTATTTGGCTTCATTCTCAGGCAAAAAAAATCTCTCCATGGCATGGACCCCAAAACTCTGAGCTTGCATCATCCCTAAACTAACAATCCATAGCAGGAAAAGAGCTTCTCTTTCTCAAGAGTTCCATAAAAATAGTTGGAACTAATAGTTGGAGTCATCGACTTGGCTTTGGTCAAATGCCCTGTTTTAAACCCAGCGTTGGGACAAGAAATTCGTATATTGGCCCACCTGAGTCCCATGTCCTTTCCAGTACTGTGTACCTCCATTCTCTGAAACTACCAGAAGGAGTAAGACTATAGAAGGTGTGGTACTGAAGTAAAATTAGATACTGCTACCAGAAGAAGGGGGTATTCTGGCTAGGAAAAAATGGTATTTTTCACTAAAAAGGGACTTGATAATTATTTTTCAAACATTGGTAGGGTTATAATGTGTCAGAGGGATTAGGGTTTTCTGCCTACTCCTCAAAAGAAAGAACTAGTCTCAGTGGGTAGAAGTTAAGGGGAAATAGATTTTGTTCCTATGTAAGGAATAATATTCTTCACTGAGGACCAGTATGGTCTCTTTTGTAAGGTAACCAGTGCCCTGACCTTAGAAGAATTTTGGCAGGAACTTGAAGGATATTATAAAGGCAATTCCTGTTTTTCATTGAAGAAATGTCTCGATACATTAGAAGATCCCTTCTGTTTCTCTGACTTCATTATTCTGTTCCCCTCTTCATGCACATGTGTGCCAGTGCACACACAACCTTGTGGTTATTAGATCCCCAAAGAGGGAAATAATGATAAGGGCATTATTTAATGTCAATTGTTTTTTAATTGTTGCTGGTATGCCTGCTGAAATTGCTTCCATGTCTCTAGTTCTGGTTAATATAGCATTGCCCAAGACATAAGAAGCTATACATGTGGCATAGGGAATTTTATTTTGATCAGGGGCAAAGAAGTGGAAGGATATACAGATGGGATTCACTATACCCGTGTTTGTGAGTGTTTTGCTTTCCTAGCTGCTAAAACAAATACCATACAGTGAATTGGCTTAACAATAGGAATTTGTTGGCTCATGGGTTCAGATTCTGGAAGGGTTTCTTCCTTCAGGGGTTTGTATATCTGGCTAGTTGGCAGTCTTTGGGGTTCCTTGGCTTTTCTGCCACATGGCAACGCATATGGGGTGTCTTCTCCTTTCTCCTCTGGGTTATGTCGACTTACGGCTTCTGGCTGCACTCCGTGGCTTCCCTCTCCATCTAAATTTCACTCTGCCTATAGGATTAAATAATCCAGATTAAAGCCTATCTTGATTCAGTTGGACCACACCTTAACCGAGACAACATCTTGAAGAGATCTTTTTTGACAATGGGTCCACACCCACTAGAATGTGGACCAAGACCAAGAACATGTCCAAACTGGTGTACACAATTCAATTCACCAGAGTAGGTCCGTTTTTCAAACAGATAGAACAGTCATCTTTCACTTTATATTTCAGTTCTAGTACCATGCACTGAGAGAAAGTAGACTATAAGGAAGAAATAACACTAAAGGGAAGCCCTCAAAGATAATTCCATCAAACCATAACACCAGGCGCTTCCCGGCATTATGACTAATAAAACTCAGCTGAAAACATGTTCTAAATATTTTTATGTGTAAAAAATAGGAAATTGTAATAAAATAATGGCTGTTATTTCAAACCATGGCTATACAATGCCCCCAGGACAGAAATGCCTAATTATGAAATAAAACAACTTTTGTATCCCTCAGGCCATGTTTTCGAACTATTGCTCTCTCCAAAGTAGTGACTATAATTAGACCAATTCCCCAAAAGAAATGAAAAGTATGGGGGAATTCATTTAGGGCTATAGCTCAGGGCTGTGTCTTGGATCAGGACCAAATGGACTATTAAAATGTCAGTGGGAAATAAGTGTGAGTAGCAGTGTTGTGGGTCAGAGAAAATTCTTCTATCAGGAATTACTCAACATTCCCTTGAATGAGCCTCTCTGGAGCCCCTTCCTTTGATTCATGATACTCATGTGTTTTCCTTTCAGGCAGGTGAGCTAAGAGTTATGAATTCTAAGAGGGGCTGGAGGAACTTTGTTGGAGGAAATAACCACCACTTGTTAGCCTTGCTGTCTCTCTATACCTCAGCTTTCCCAGTTCTCAGATGGGTTTAAAAGTGACTCCATCTATTTAGAAACATGAAGGCTTGAAAAAATCAAAAGAGAAAGGAGTGGAGGGAAAGTTTCAAGATTTCTATATTCCCCCTTGAAATATTTTAAAGTGCTATAAAATTGCACCTGTAGCATATTCTGAGTTGAGTGGAGAGGAGGTATTTGGATTCCAGGGATCATTATTATATGCCAAAGGAGCCATTACTTTCCAAACATGGGTGCATGCAGGACACAGGAAGACCCCTTGGAGAGATGGTCATCTTTCAAAACCTGCATTTAATTTTACAGTTAAAGTAAATGAGCACATTCTGAATTGTATGTAGGCTGAGTGCCTGCAGACATTACAGACATCTTCTTGTGTGGGATGCTTTGTTTAATGCAAAGAAATGGTATGGAAATACATTTCTGGCTCTGAGATGCTCTCCAAGAAGATAAAATAGGATTTGGTCTATTAGAACGGATATCCAGTCAGACTATGATGGTGATTTAAAATCTGTGGCTGCCCTGGAGTTGTGAGTTCACAGAAATACAGTCCCTAATTCCTCTTCAGATTGCCCTCCAGCGTACAACCCGTGGAACTATTCCCTTTCTTATTTTGCCATGACAGAGAGGTCACAAAACCCAGAAAAATCTAATTGGAGGTTCGTCTTAGCCAGATGGAGACTGACAAATCCCTATGGAGAATTGAGACAGATCTTTCTCTTCATTAGTTTATTTCTAAGAGCTGCAGAGAAAAGGGTTTGTTGGTATCACAGGGTATAATTAGTCTAACGGAAACTATCAGTACAATAAAAATCAAATTGTAGAAGACAAGTTAATTCATTTCACTAAGCAAGCATCTCCTCTTGCTTAAACATCCTAAAAAACAATCACAAATAAGTCAATAGGAAAGTGTGAATACAGGCTGGTCTGGAATTTATTTTCCTGATCAGTCCAAATTGGTAGTTATCTAAAAAACTCTTTCCGTGTGGTATGGTTGATGAGCGCGTCATTAGTACAGAGTTCTTTCTGGTTCAGCTTCCTGTTTTTGATTGGGTTTAGGAAAGGAGTGCAGAAGTTGGGAGACGTTTGTGGCTGGCTTTTATTTGACTGCTGTTATTTTTTGAATTTCATACCCAGGGGCAGAGCTCTCTCTGTCTCTCAGATATTTGTGTGTTCTTAAAACCAGAAGTAGGAGATATGAAGTGTGTAGCCATCTAAGGCTGAGATGTTGAAGGCCTGAGCGAAGAGGTCAGGAGAAGGAATGAAAAGATAGGGAGGAACCCGAAAGATATTATTGAAGAGGACTGGCTGAGGAGCAAAGAAAGGGTGATTCCAGGGCTTTGTGTTTGGGGGTACCTGAGAAGATCATATCACCTTAATAAAAGAGGGATGTTTGAGGGGCAGCTTGTTTCTAGAGGGTGGAGGTGAGGTGGGGAAAGGATATATAGTAGACTCTTGACATTCGTAGATAAAACTTTGGCAATATCCAATATTCCGTAATGATCACAAAGTTTCATGATGTTCTCAATGGAGATGCTAGCTCCCTCATTGAGTTCTGAAGACACAAAGACAACATACACAAAGTGCTTAGGGAGAATAATAATCATCCTCATAATGATAATGTTAAGCAAGTATTGAGCAATTGCTAAGTGCCAGACATCATTGTAAGACTTTTACATTTATTAACTAATTTAGTTTTCCAACAGCTCTGTAAGTAGGCACTGATATTATCTCATTTTACAGATGAGGAAACTGAGGTATAGAGGGAGTGAAACAACATGACCCAGGTTACATTAAGTGACAGAGCTCAGACTCAATTCAGATAGGCTCCAGAATTCAGTTCTTATTCTTGTCTATAGACTCCTGGGCAGAATCTAAACTGATCATTCTATGGGACCAGGGAGCAGTAACAGATTTTCAGTTATTGGGTGTTCTTAGTCAACAGCCCAGCATAGTATATCAATGAATAGAACTCATACATTTCAGGATTCTCAAAGGATCCTGGGAAAGTCAACAGGTCTATGAGCATAAAGACACATGGTCAGTTCTCTAGAATATCCATGAACAAAGGGGTTCACAGGAACATAATCATTATTTCCGCTCTCTTTATGAATTCATTCAACATGTTTATTGAGCACTTATCACAGTGTTAAGTCCTATGGAGTGTTTGATGGTGAAAAAGAAAACCTTTTCTCTCACCAAGCTTACTGTGTAGTGGGAGAGACAGAAGAGTGAAATGCAAGCACAATATTGAGCAACAATTTCTAGGTGGAAGTAAGCACCAGGAGTGTACAAGCTCCTAACTCAGTCTTAGGACAGTCAAGGGTAAGGCTTTCTGGAAGGAGTGAGGTAAAATCTGGAATGTGAAGGGTGAATAGGAGATTAAAGCAGAGAAAAATGAGAAGGGAAGTGGAAATGTGAGAGAGAACAGGTTATACTTGTGAGACTGCAAACCATTCAATATGGCGGAAAGATACAATTTGGTGGAGAGGTGGACTCATCATGAAGACCTTCTGGGTCATGGTGAAGAGGATGCTTTTCTTGAGGGCAATGGAAACTATTGTGATTCAGGCACAGAAGTGCTGTGGTCCAGTGGAGTGGTTGTGATATATCTGAAGCATAAAGACATGCTGGTCTGGTACTAATCTTGAAGCCCTTTGTGGGATACATTATTATTTATACCAAACATAGTTTCCATGTTATATATAGATAGCTTCTAAACTTTACAAGGGAAAGGTAAACCTGCACCTAAATCATTAGCATGCCCTTCTTTTCTAATCAGTGCAATTTTATTTTGGTGCAAACCGAAGGAAAAATTATGCAATTGGGTTTTTTCACTACATAATCACCAGTTATTTGTTCGGGAAGGCAGTGAACTTAATATCTAGTCTTGATTGTGCTCCATGGTGCTGGGGCAAACAATCAACTGAAGCCTCAATTTTCTTATCTGCTACATGAGAAAGTTGAAATAGACGATCACTGAAGTTTCCTCTCAGCTCTAAAATTTGCCTACTGTGGTTCGAAACTTTTCAACCATTCCAAGTCATATGGGAACAGAATAATTTTTACAACATGCTGTTCCTTTCTTTATATTCCTCCTCCTTCTTGCATGGTTTCAGTGGTAGTTCTTGTTGTAGAAAAGGGCTGAAATTACAATAAGCAATTCACAAGAAAAAGGAATTTAGAAGAAGCAGATGTGGCTCAAGCAACTGAGCTCCTGCCTACCACATGGGAGGTCCAGGGTTCAGTTCTCGGTGCCTCCTGGAGAAGACGAGCAAGACAGTGAGCTGGCGCGATGGGCTGGTGCGGCAAGCTGATGCAACAAGATGACACAACAAGGAGACACAAAGAGGAAACACAATGAGAGAGACAACAAAGCAGGGAGCAGAGGTGGCTCAAGCGATTGAGTGCTTCTCTCCCACATGGGAGGTCCCAGGTTTGGTTCCCGGTGCCTCCTGAAGAGAAGACGAGCAGACGCAGAGAGCAGACAGTGAGTGCAAACAATGGTGGGGTAGGGATAAATAAAATAAATCTTTTTTTTTTTTAAAAAAAAGGAATTTGGAAACCACCTTGTCCATCCACACATTTTACAGATGACGACAATGAGGATTCCGAATTATGTAGCTTATCCAAATTCCAGCGGTGAATCAGCACAGAGTCAAGCCCAGGCTTGTGACTCCTCTATTGGGGCTTGCTTTCCCCACCTCTGCCAGCGTGGTGTAGGGTGATGTCTTAGGTAACAGATGGGCATGGAAGTTGTGTACAATGGAAGATTCAGCTGTTCCTAGGTCGAAGTGACTGTATCACTGCTAATTAGGGCTGCTGTTCATTTTTCTTGCTTCAAGTATCCTAAAAAACATTATTTTTTGGTTCCTTATTCTTCTTGAATGATTCCTCCTTTTGTGCTGACGTTTTCCTCCCTGGCTTTTCCTAAAGGAAAGATTATTTTTTCTTTTCTCCTCTCCCCACCCCCATGCTCTTCCATCAGTTAACTAAACGGTCTCCCTCTTAGTTCAGGAAGTTGGCAGCCGCGGCTCTGCAGCCTTTAGACGGCCAGCTAATTAAGGGGAAAGCAGGTGTGGATGGGTCTATTCAGCCTGTAAATAAGTGCCAAAAATTAAAGTTATTGGTCTGTGAGTGCTAGCAGGTGGAAGCACTGTTTTATACCTTTAATAGAGGTGGGAAAAGGAGTGGGGTTAGAAGGCTTTAAAGGTAGGGAGGAAAAAAATGACTTTTTATGACTAAAAGCTCTTCAAAAGAGACTGCGTCTATTTCTAAATCATTGTCTTGTTTGGGATTAATCCTAAAGACCTATAATTGCCTGCCCTAAGGAGGTACCATTCCCTGAGCAGGGCTCCATGAACTGTATGGCTTGGATAGAAATAATTCATGGTCTCAAGCTGATACTTTGCTGGCATAACTCATGATTGACTGCACACATAAGTATCTTGTACACTTTTGTGATTTTGTTTCTCCATTTCTTGTATATGCTCAAATGCCCAGAGTTCTCTAGCTGCAAAACCTCTCTCTTAAATGCTGAGAAAAAAAATATATGCTCTATTGTTGCAATACTTAACACGTTACTTAGTGAAGCAATTTAGAAATAAAATTTCTCTGGGGAAATGAGTTCCTGGGAGCATACTTCTCCCTTTGTCATTTCTTTCTTCCTCCTGATTTTCCCCCATTTCTTTTCTCCTTCCTTTGTGGTTAGTCATTTATTTTAGCATTTCTTAACTGGAGGATATTTTTTAGTGGGCTGTTATGGCAGAAGACCACAAAAGCATCTTATATTTTGCATTCAAAATACATTAATACACAGCTGAAATGCTAACTCGCACAATAGAATAATTATAGTGTATCTTCATTGAAATTGTACACATGGCTTTGTGATCATGCTTATTAATTTAGACCCAAATGAAGCAAAATTATTCTGCGAGGCTGCTGAGTTAATTTATGTGATATTAGTAGAGAAAAGTTAAATAAAGTGTGATGGAAAATGAGATTGCAGCCGGGCAATTAGGTCCAGAGGAAGAAGTCACTCACTTATGTAGGTTTCCTGTTCCCTCCTGTCTGCAGAGAAGGTGATTCATGTTATTGCAAGCATTTGTCCACTTTACAACTACAACTTGGAAGGTCTTGATTCACATTCTGAAGCCTCTTCTTCCTGGATAACTTTTTTTTTTTAGTGGGAACATAATGGACCCAATGTGCATTTTATCTACCAGTATGTATAGTTTGTAGATGTTTTTGCTTGGGACTCTTCAAATATCCAGGTTAAAGAACACAATAGTCTTCCTACTGATATGAGCTTAACTCCTGGCAGAATGGGGAAAATGCTGTGCTATAGTGGATGATATTTTTTAGGAGCTTGAACATCCATAAGTAAAGTGCATATGGTTTCAAGTAGACACAAAATAGTCTTTTTTTAAAAATTGAGAGGAAACAAATTGTCACCATGATTTTCTAGTAGTGCCAGAATGTATATATGATATATCTTAGACAAAACTACTCATTACTCTCTACCTTATTTCAGTCCATTTCAAGGTGTTTTCCGATGGTAATTTATTTCAATTTTGTGACCAGTGTGGCAATAGTTAGTCTTACAAGACAAAGGGATGATTATATTTCTATACATAGAAATGAGGCCCATTTTGAATCTACATATCTTTCGAAGGCAGGCTATCCACCAAAGCTTCTGCCATTGATTTACTTAAACTTTCTTTTATGCAAGAGAAAAGAAGATTCAATCCAACAGAATTGAATTAGGCTGTCACTGGTCTAAATTCTAGGGATGTAAAGATATGACATACTTTTACTCTACTGGCTGCTTCAATCAAATACATTGGGGAAAAAAGATGTGCAATGAGCTAACAAAAATCTAACTCTATCACAAACCAGGATAGGGTTCAAACTACAATAAAGGTTCAAAGAAAAATACTTAAAATCTAAGGGGGAAAGAGGACAGGCTTCATGAAGAAGATGACCTTTGATACTGACCTTTGAGGGAGGCATGGACTCTGATAAGCAGTGGAGACACAGAGATTTGGGGCAAATAAGGAAGAGGTACAGAGGTGACATGATTAGGAGGTGGGCAAGGGCCTGGAGTGTAGGCCTGGGGCACAATAGAGAGGTAACCTTAGAAAGGTAGCTTGGTATAGCGTTGTAGGACTTGTGATAGATGGGCTGAAGCATTTTTATTTGACTTGTAGGCAAAGAATGGACTTTAAAAGTTTGTGAACAGGTGGGTGCCATCATTGATGAGAAAAGGGACACTTTGGAAGCTGGAAGATTGTGACAACTGTCCTGGCAAGTGGCAATCAATGATTAAACTAGGACGATGTCAGTATGAATGAGAACAAGGAGACTGTGGCAGAAGAACCAGACATAACTGGTTGGATGTTGGGAGAGGGGAAAGGAGAAAGAAGAGAGAGATTGCAGTGCCCTTCAAAGAACTCAGAAGAGCAGTTTGTGGAGTGAAGGTAATCCAGTTTTATACTTAGGTGTTTTGAGGTGCTTCTGGAACATTTAGGAAAAGATGTGTAGTGGTCAGCTGGAAATTCAGGTTTAGAACTACTTGAAGAACTTGAGCCTAGATGGACACTTTGGAAGGTCAAGCACATGATAGTCATTGAAGCTATGGAAGTAGATAACGTTGCTGAGGGAGAATGAGTAGTGTGAGAGGAAAACAAAATGACACCATTTTCAGAGGGGCCGGGGAGATTTCTTCATTTAGGGAAAGGGGAAGAAATTGAAGGACATGGAGGAGTAATCAGAAAAGAGGGAACATGAGGATGATGTACATGTAAGAAGTGTAAGGGGGAGAGTTTTGAGGAAAATGAAGTTAATAGAATAAAACAGCAGCGTTGCTCAGTAGGAGGAGAGAAAGAAGACTTTTGTTGGTGTTCAGAAGGTCCTTGGTTATTTCTGAGAAAGCGGTTTCTGTGCAGTGATGGAGACGGAGAACAGGCTTTAAGTTGTCTAGAAACAGACTGGAATAAGGAAGTAGAGCAGTGAGTGCAGGGTGCTACTCATTCAAGGTGAACAAAAGAATGTTGGGATCGATGTAGAATAATGGATCTTCTGAAGAGTTTGGAGCAGATCTTTGTGACGTCTCCTGATAGATTTTCCAGCCCATTTTTACTGACGTTCCCTGCTCCTTTGTGCACTAAATCCATTCCATCATTTATTCTCCATGATTTGCTAAGACCTTCCAGAGGAGGGAAGCCATTTCTCAGTGGGAAACCTCCCTTCTCCTCAAATACTATGAATTTCTTCCTTCCCTTCAAGGACTTCATTTTTACATTGACACTTTGCCTTCCCACCATGTTTCTGTGGAATGAATAAACATTTGCTACCATCTGTAAGGCTGGGGGTCATGATTCTGAGATATGGCAATCTGTACCTACAGTGATTGTAGAGAAGAAGGAGTGCATTTAGCTGCCATGTAAAGATAAGGAACCATTAGCCTAAGGAGCAGATTTCAAAACCACCTGGAGTCTTTGCCATGATAATTTACCTTCTACCCAGTGGAGCTCTCCATGCCTTGAGCTGCTTTGCCTCCCTTAAATCCATTTATCACAAGAACCAGTTGTGAAGAGAAGGAAAAAAGATGATAAGGAAAAGAATAAAATGGAATAGAGCTGGTGCACAATGAATGCTCGTGGACAAATCTCCACTCTCTGCTTTCTATGAATGTAACAAACGTCCATTGCCACCTTTGCCCTCCACTTTACCCCTCTATTAACGGTGACGCTCTTTAATATTACTTTAGTTATTGTAGAATATACAGTATCAGCAATTCAAATATTCTTAGGTCTTTGTTCCCAAGACTCCAAAGATAAATGGCAAGACTTTCAGGTACTCTGTTTTCACTTTAACCCTTTGGCATATTTGGTGCCACCATTTATGTAGTCATTGCTTTGGTTTAAGGTACTTGAAAAACAACGTCCTCATTTGCACATCAAAAAGTATATGAAGTTCCAAATGATCTCTCAGACATTATGAAAGCACTTGGGGGGAAAGTGCTGCCTCAGCAGAAATGTGGTAGCTGGCACTGATTTGTGGAGACATCAGAAGGAAATGAAGGGAGACCAAAGTCTGAATAACAAAGTCATTTCAAGTATAAGTAATCTCAAGAACAAAGTGTTGCTTGTTTTTAGTTTCCACAATTTTAGTAAGTGGGTGCCTGGGGTTTTTCCTTGGCCCCTTCTGTTTCTGTACAATCATCTTGAGACTGATTTTCTAGCAAATAGTATGCTCAAAATTGAGAGTAGTTCATGGGAATGTATTTACTCAGTGACTCATTAAACCTACATTCCCATTTTTACTAAGCTATTCAGTTTTGATTTTCTATGTGAATTGTTTGGCGTATCATTTTATATCGCTGTATTTTCTTCTGCTTTGAAATATTTACATTTAATTCCTATAAGGCTTTGTCCTCTATTTCCTTTGTCAGTCTTTAGTCTTAACTTTTGTTACCTTAACATAACCGCCTTCCTCTAACTCCTTCCCCTTCCTCTATTAGCTCTAGTTCCCTACCCTCTGCTTAGTACGACTAATGTAAAATTAGAGACTCTGCCTTGCTCACTCATTGTTGTTCACCCTGTTTTGCTCCCCTGCCCCCCATCTCTGATGTCCTCCTCTATAACCGTCTACCCCTGATTCTGATGCACTTTACTCTGGCTTTTGGTTCTAGAAGCACGTGATAAGTAGCTTCCTTCCTTTTTGATTTATCTTCTGGAGAAGAAGGGATAAAGCCATCCCCTGTGCTGTTTTTCTCCTCTAGACAAATTCTCTGCTGTCCTCTCCCTGTTCCATTCCTTAGGAGGCTGCTACTTGTGGACCAGCTTTCCATTGGGAGGCATTGGCAGGAGATTGGAGGGCAGAGGGAGACAGAGGGTCTACCCTCTACTTTGGTGGCACGTTTCTGGCAGCAGGTAGCTCCTCCATGTCCACAACTCCTGTCAAAGCCCCAACTCTCACTGGGCACCATGACACTATTTCTTCCTTTTGCCCATTTAGTCTGGGAGTGGAAATAGCATCTCTCCGTTTCCCTTAGTCCTGCCTACAACTCTGCACGTAGTCCCTTCAATAAAATCTCTTCTGATGAGTCCTCAGATCTGCATCTTTTCCCTGCATACCTGCTGGGACCATGACCTACTCACCCTCGTAGTTAGCTGTTCCTTCTACTCAACCATAACCTTTCTGTTCTCCATAAGTCTAGTCAAAGCCCACCTCCTTAAAGCTTACCCAGAGTATACCTTTGCTATTTCTAGAAATTGTGAACGGATGCATTTCCATTTGAGATGCTTGTGTGCTTGTGTATTTTCACTCCTAATCTGTCCAATTCTATAATTAGTTTAAATGTACCTCAAGTTTAGGGGGATGTCTTAGTCTCCTAGGGCTGCCATACCGAAGTACCACAGACTAATGGTCTTAAAACAGCAGAAATGTATCGCCTCACAGCTCTGGAGGCCGGAAGTCTCAAGTCAAGCTGTTGGCAGGGCCCTGCTTCCTCTACAGTCTGTAGGGTTCTGGCTGCGGCTCGCTGGCCACCCCTGGTGTCCTTTGGCAGTTGGCACAACTCAGTCTCTGCTTCTGCCACGTGGCTGTCTTCTCTCTGTCTCTCTCTTCCTGTGTCCACATTTCCTCTCCTTGTAAGGACACCAGTCAGAATGGATTAGACTCACCCTAATCCAGTTTGGGCACATCTTCAGAGATCCTATTTCCAAATCAGATTCACAAGCTTGGGGATTAGGAACATATCTTTCTGGGAAGCACAATTCAGTTGATAACAGAGCAGTATACACTATTTAATTTGATATGCCTATTCTCTATATTCCACCCAATAGACCTTTGCAAGATGTTGCATATGCTACATGTGGTGGGAAAAATTGGCTGAAAAACAGTGAAGTCCAAATGCATACAAAGACAAATTTTCTTAAATTTTAGTTATGGAATATATTGTATTCAGTAATCATTATATGAGGTAGATAGAAATATAGATGCTTGTATTCTCAAACGTTTCTCATAGCTTAAAGAGGAGAGGAAAAAGAAGGGTTCTTTGTTCTTGCTTCAACTATTATGATGCCTTTATTTTGTTGCTGTGGATAAGAACCATGGAAGCCTGCCAGTCAAGGGAAGGGAGCTAAGGGACTGTTAACTCTAACTAGAGTTCCGTGGCATGCAAGTGATTTGCCAGTAGTCACACTGTTAATAGGAAAGTGGAAATGGGAAGGCAGAACTTCTCACTGCACTTTTACTGCAAAGACTAGCTGGCACAGCAGGAAGGCCTCTGGCCTCCGTAGCACATAGACTTGTGTTGGAATCCAGCTCTTCAGCTCATGACTTAGATTTCTTAACTCCTCTGGGCTTCAATTTCCTCACTGGTAAAGGCAGGTTGGAAACCATTTGCTTCTCAGGACCATTATGGCGAAAAGAAATTATACTTAATATCTCTACAGGGACTGGCTAATGGAAATGTCAACAAATGTACATTTCCTGCTCCTTCCTCTTTCTTCTCATGCAATTGGCCAGTGACTCTCCCAGCTGTCTTTGTGGGGGCAGCTTTGCATTGAGTGATTATGTTCTTTGTTGAGAGGTTGCTGGTATCTGAGAAGTACGGATATGATACCGACAGAATCCACAGGCTGGCGTTTGCCAAATACCCCATTTCTCTATGGCGGTGGGAAGCTCAAATATTGCAGTGACTTTTCAGTAGCGCTTCCTATGAATGTTTGTGGAGGCAATTTTTATGTAGCTTGTACCTCTTCCCTGTTTAGAATTACTGTCGGGACTTCACTAGAAAGGGGAAGTTAGCTTGGAGTAATGCAGAGAGCAATACTTTGTCAGTGTTTAAAGCTGAATCCATATTTAGGCTCCATAGTTTAAAGTTTTTAGCCTTCGGAAACTGTGAGATTCAGTTTTCTCATACCTCAAACCCCTGATAAAAAGGGGGTTGAAAGTTTATTTTGAAGAGCAAATTGTATACGTATAAAGGGCCATTTAAGGAACTGAGGAGGAAAACAACTGACTGTGACAAAAAGGCAGCAGGTGAAGATGAAAGTCCTATGCTACTTGCAGTTTGACTGTAGGCAAGTCACTCGTGTTCCACCCCCCGCCCTGGAGCCTAGTGCAGAGTTTTGGTTCCGCTGAATTTGGCATGTTCCAGAGAGCACGTGGCCTGTTTAAGGCACTCAGCTGGAATAGGAGCTCTGGCTTATCTTACGTCAAGGTTTTATTCTACCCGTGGTGTTTTGAGTTACTTAGCCTTCTTGAATACTACAAAAATGCTTTTACTAAACCCTTGAAAAAAAAAATAAAGTATTCCACTTAGACTGGGTCTGTGCAAGAGTAGTTTACTCAGGCACACCCATATATTTCCTTATTTGTTTGCCCTTTTTATCAAGGAGCAAACAGAGCTCTAACTCTTACCTATATAGTTAGACCTCCTTCGTTCCCATAAAAGTCTTAGAAATATTCCCAGTCCCTGGAAACACTGATCCAGTGAGCTCCACTCAGAACAGACTATCTTGGCTAGTGAAACAGGTTAGCTTAATCTCCAGCTTATACCATCAGGAGTTATGCCATGGCCAAAGGAAGGTAGCAGACAAACCTTAGCAGAGTCCCCTACGATTCCTACCTGCAGGTGTTCCTGTCCTCGTATAATCCCCTTCTCTTGGGTGTAGGTAGAAACTGTGACCTGCTTCTGACCAATAGAATATGGCAAAGGGATGGCTACCATCCCAGTGATTGTTACGTTTTATAAGGCTCTGTCTTGCTAGCAGTTTCTCTCTTGAGCCCCTCTCTCCCGAGCTGGCTTTGACAAAGTAAGCAGCCATGTTTGGAGTTTCGTGAGGCAAGAAGCTGGGGGGCAGCCTCCAGGATCTGAGGGTGACCTCCAGCTGACAACTAGGAAGATGCCAGGACCCTCAGTCCCACAGCGGCCAGGAAGTGAACACTGCTAAAAGCCTGAGTGAGCCTGGGAGCAAGTTCTTCCCTACTCAGCCCTTCAGATGAGACCAGCCCTGGCAGACATCTTGAGTAGAGCCTTGTGAGGCCCACAGCAGAGGACCCAGTGAAGCTGTGAGCTGATACAGATGTGTTGTTTCAAGCCTGTAAGTTTGTGGTACTTTGTTCCTCAGAAATCAATAGCTAATACAAGGAAGTAGATATTTTATGCAATTTTCTGTAAAGCTATTCATAATTGAAGAATGCCTATGGAGTCCAAAAATGTTTCAGGATTTTTCAAGTCAACTTTCTTTTTAGTATAACCAACAAAGAAGGCAATAATAGTATGTTAGTAAATATTATAAATCATACCTCAAGTACTATATTCTTAAACCTACTGTAATCCTTAAAATGTGCAAACATTCATGAATTCTGAAAAATATGGTTTCTTACCCATGTGTATAGCCTGATACGCTGTCACTTGGGGTTGGGGGGGACGGAGACATCATTACATGTCCATCGATGAGGATTAATTGATCGTATTTGACTCCTTCCTTTCAGTAAGGTTTAGTGCACTCAAAACTATTTTGAGCTTTATTTCATGTCTGCTCCCCCCTGATATCGTGATTGGTACTTTTAGTTCAGCAGCAGACAGATTGACCAAAACCAGGTGATTTGGCAGATGGTCTGAGCTCTGGAGGCCTCGTGAATTAGCACCAGCCTCGAAGAGTTTCCACAGGCAGGTACTTTGCCTCTCTCTTCAGTGAGCCCAACTTTCTCTCAAGCTAAGGCCCAGAGAGAGGAAGCTGGGGACCCACAGTAAAGTTTAACGAGCCGGTCATGCAGCAAGGAGAATTAGCTCCTCAGAGGCTGAGATGATTTCTGCTTCATAGCACAAAATCACTTCATAAAAACACAGAGAACTTTGCTTTCCTTTTCTTCAGAAGCATGTATAGAACTGGGCAGAAAAAGGAATGTGGGCTCAAATACACTGTGCTTTCCTTCTCAAATAGTGTGTCAAGGCATATAGCCATTTATCAGTAGCCGTGGCATAGCTGACCAGGGACCAATACCAGTACGTTATTCAAACATGGTGATCTTAAAGCAGGGGATTTTGCTCTTGGCATCGTCCTAAGGACTCTGTGAGCTCTAGGTCTCAACCAGTGGTTCTCTGCCTTGGCTGCACATTGGAATGTCCTGGGGAGCTTTAAAAATCCCAATACTCAGACTGCATTACAAAGTTACAGGTAAATCTCTGCAACTGGGTTGGAGGCATCCGTGTTTTTTTGATGTCCCCCAGGTGATTACCAGGGGAAGCCACTGCTGAGAACTGTAGACTCTGAACTTTATACCAACACTTTTCCAGTGGCCATGCAGTTGATAACTTGAATGACTCATAAAAATCAGAAAGTAAGGAAGGACACACAAATGAACCAACAAAACCGAAAGACCTAATCAACAGCAGCGGCAACTGCAAACTTTGATTTTTTTTTTTCCCCAAAGATGTGTTTGCTTTTCACCAGCCACTTTCTGGGCGCTTGCTTTAATTCCTACACCCGGCTAGGGGCTGGTATTCAGACAACTGTGACCCAGGCTCTGGCCACACAGAACGTCTAATCTGGTGACTGCAGTCAAGAAGGGAAAAAAAGGTTAAACATCGGTTTTGTTTCTTCTTTTATGCAATATGAAACCCTTTACACTAACTTTGACTCAAAGTGGAAAATACTTGCTGCAACTCAGAATCTACACTGTTGAGCGATGTCTGATGGGTGAAAACTGAGCAGGTATAAATCAGTTTAGAGTGGGTGCAACTGGACTGCAATAGGTAAGGAGTGGAGTATAATGCCAACCCAGAATCAAGAAAGATGGTGTCCGCGTTTCCCAGGACAGCTGTAACAGAGTACCGCAAACCACAAGGCTTAAAACCACAGAAATGCATTCTCTTGCAGCTCTGGAGGCTAGAAGTCCAAAACAAGGTGTTGACAGGGCCACGCTCCTTCCTTGCCTCTCCTGGCTTTCCTTGACTGGGGCAGCATAGCTCCAGTCTCTGCCTCCTCTTCACATGGCTGTCGTCTGCCATGTCTGTGTCTATCCCCCTCTTCTTGCAAGGACATCAGTCGTCTGATTCAAGTACCACCCTAATCCAGTGTGACCTTATTCGAACTTAACTAATTACATCTGCAAAGACCTAATTTCCAAATAAAGTCAGATTCTGAGGTTCCGGGTGGATATGAATTTTGGAGGGCATTATGCAACCCAGTAGATTGTTTTCTGCTTTCTGGGAACATGTAAGAACTTCCCTGCAGGAGGATAAAAGGGGCATGGTCAGGAAGGTTCACAGCTCTGCTCAAACACCTGCATAATTAAGAAGGGTGACCAAGTACATAGTGGATGGACTTTTTAGCTCTTTGGTGTGTCGTCAAAAATTCTAACATTCAAGAATGTTCAGCAAACTCAAAAAGGCTAAGAGCAGTGGATTATGTTTGTCCATCTCTGTCTGCCTGACAATGTGCCATGTTGAATATTTGTGGAATTGGCTAAATGAAGCATATTAAAGGACATTTTCTTATCATCATTACTGGCTTCGATTATATGTTGCTGCCAAGATCTTAGCCCTAATAAAGTATAGACCCAGTGCCTTTATCAATATCTAAGGAAAATCCAAATTCTTAGGTTGCACTATTAATTCATAATGAATCTTGCCTGATTAAGAGTCTTTGATCAGGCTGGAATACTTTTATAATCCAAAGCGACTTTGACTCTGATATCTGTTGCAATGGGATGTGGTTTGTGTTATTCCTATAATATTTGAGTTTAGTGTGATTTGGCTCACAAGACTGCAATGGCATGAATGTTTTCTACAGGTGCATGCAAAGAGATAAAAAAAAAGAACACCTGAAAGGGGAGAAAAGAGCAGATCCGACCTCACTGCTATGGTCTCAAAATTGAGCACACACCAATGTTAAGTTGGGCTGAGAGACACAAGATCCCCAGAAAGATAGGAGAGGGCAATCGATGAGCAGATGCAGGCAGTGCAGAGCAAAACAAAACAGTGCAGACTGAAGAGCAGAGAAGCTGTCATTAGGTCAGAGGTCTAGTGATGCTGGGTTAAAAAGATATGACAGACTACCGAGACTGAGAAATTCTGTGCACTGATTGCATGGATCGATAAGAGGGAGCCTGCTAAAATACCTTCTGTGAAATGTTACACCGCACCTGCCTAAAACAGGGCTCACTTCAATTCCTAGACCATTCACCTTTCAAAACCAAGTTTTACAATCAAGCTTAGCATCTGCAGTATGTTTTCAAGTGTTGGGTATGCATTAGGAGTCTATTAAATGCAGAGATTCATTGAATAGTCTAGATGCTGACATTTAGGGCAATTGGATACATCTGTATTATTTTCAGTGGTTCCTAAATGCTGGTTCAGAGATTAGCTGTGTCAGAATCATCCTGAAAGAATTTGTAAGATATGACTTTGTAGTCCCCAGCCCTGGAGATTTGGATTCCATGTGACCGAGGGTACCCAGGCATCTTTATTTTCATAAGGTGCCTAAGGGAATTCTAATGCAGGGGTGCCAGCCAACATTTTCTGTAAAAGACCAGATGGTAAGCGCGGGTCATACAGTCTCTGTCACAACCACTCAACTCTCATGTTGTTGGGCGAAAGCTGCCAGAGGCGGTATGTCAACAAATGAATGTGACTGTGTTACAATAAAACTTTATTTACAAAACAAATGGGTGGTTGGTCCATATTTGGCCAACTGCTTGCCGTCGTTTACCACCTCCTGTTCTAACATGCAGTCAGGGTCGGGGGGCACCAGCACCAGTTCACGTCCTTTTGCAGTTTGAATGGCAACCAAGCCAACCTTCCCTTTTCTTTGACTTATCTCCAGAAACGAGAATCCCTGGTGTTTATAACAACACAAAATCTTTACCAACTCCTGTGGACAGCAAGTTCCTCCTAGTGTTGTATCCTGATCAGATGGCATTGTGCATTATTATCATCTATTCCAATCCTCCAAAATCTACCAGCCACTAGATGCTAAACAGCATTTTCCAGGAGGGAATATACCAAATGCATTATTTGGCTTCAAATGTTTTTTTTTTTTCTCTTTTTCTTTTTTTATACTTTTCTCTCTGTTTCTCTGTCCCTCATCTTTGATTCACCTTCTTTTCTCATGTAGAGGAGTAAGTGAGAACACAGAGGCTGGAAATACCCCTCCAAATTCCCTGTTGGACAATGGAGTGGAAATCCTCTACCACCTTTGGATATACGAGAAGTTTGTTAATAAACCTTCTCCCTTCAAACACTATTGATTTATTTCTCTTTTCCCAATGACAGTGCAAAGATAAAACTTTAGACAAGTGCCAATTCAGTTATAAATTTGGAATTGGTGAGTTAGTGCAAATTAATGAGGTCTTATTACTTGTAAGGAATGATCTATTATTTTTCTACATGAAGGTAGAATGATATTTAAGAGGAGGAAATCACAGATATTTTATTTATAGAAGTTTCTTCAATGATGCAAAATTTTGTACTATAAACTCTGAAATGATATAAAACTGGTTCCATCTCAGAATAGTATCCTTTGTCCCCACATTTTTCTCTCATTTTTCTTTGTTAGAGAGTGTCACAAAATAGCATGTCTTTTTTTTTTCATTCCATCTCCCAGCTCCAAAAATCCATTTAATATACTGTCCTCGGACAGAGGATGTATCGGATATTAAACTGATAAGAACAGACACTGCACTTGATCTTAGCAAAAAGGCTGAGAAGTGATAAAATAGCATGTCTTAATCTTCATGGCAAAATAATGCATTTATTAGCTAGGGCATAGATTAATACTGAAAGAGGATAAGTATACGGACTCATTTGATACATTCCTATTTTGATTTCTTTGCTCTGTGAGAATATAGTTTCATTTTCGCATATTTGTCGCTAATGCTGACACACCGTTAAGTCCCTTTGCAAGTGTGAAAGAACAATTAATGGCAGGAGTAAGGAATTGATATGAGGGTGTGGATATGTTTGCACGCGTGCATGTGAGTGTGTGCTGACCCTGCGGCTATTGCCAAGCGGCTTTAGCATAAAAGAGGTTGGCGTTTCCGTATCTTTCCATTATGTGCATGAGCACATGAGGTCAAGTTTATGCGTCTAGTGAATCGTGTTCCTAAGTTTCACTTTAGTTTCAGCGGAGGGATTCTGGAATGGCTTGGGCTAGTGCTTCCAGCTCCAGAGGTGGCTGTTGCTTTAAAACTGTCTATGGGGGTCATCTGGCCATGCGGGTGAGCCGCAGTCTGCACAAAGTCGTGTGCTTAAGTACAGGCACGGATGTGTTTCATTCATTCATACATTCCTGCAACAAGAACTGGCACTTCCCTGCTCAAGGGCAAAGTGCGAGAGGCGCCAGGGGTGAGGATCTGAAGAATGCCTGATGTCAGGAGTGAGGGACTTGACCCGGGGTGGTGGTGGTAGTGGAGGCAAAATGCTCCTCTATGCCAGGACCGTGCTAATTGCTTCAAAGCCTTAAACTCTTTTAGTCCTTAACACTGTGGAAGTTCTATTATTATCCCTACGAAGGTTAAATAACCACGACTGCAGAGCTGCCGACTGACGAAGCTGGGATTCAAACACAATGTGGAAGTGCAGGTGCTTAAACATTATGCAGTCAGCAAAATGCTGCCCCTGTCCTTACCATGCTTTGGATAGAAATTAAAAAAGCGTTTTAGGAGCTAATTCCTTTAAAAAGTGCCATTAGGGGACGTAGCAGGAAAGTAGAGACGTTGTGAATTGACTAGATGTCCTAGCTCAAACAGGCTTTTACTTACAGATGTGTCCGTGGGAATAACCTCTTTGTGGCTCATGTTTCTCAAGTGTGAAAGGATGTGAATTATGTTATATAGCTGATAGTATTATCTTAAGAATTAAATGAGATAACACATGAAAAGTGCCTTGTTCAGTACTTGACAGAGAATATTTTGATGATGATGAAGATGAAATGTGCTGGGCTAACTCCATATTCCAGAGTTACTTTGCAATTTGATTTTAGTAAATGATTGGCAATCGTCGTTGATCACATTTTGCTATCGGATGTTTTGTTTGAATAGTGTCAAAGAAGTCATGAAAGACAATCAAAACTAACAAACCTGAAAGGAAAGAAAATTAAACAAATAGTTATTGAGTAAGCTAATCCACACTGAATTTTTTCAACAGTAATAGAACATAAACAGAGTAACTTATATTGCATTTCAAATATAAAAATAATTTGCAGTGTTTTATTTTTTTTATTTTTTTTAAGATTTATTTATTTTATTTATTTATCCCCCCCTTGCTGCTTGTGCTGCTGTGTCCATTCGCTGCGTGTCTTCTCTGTGTCTGCTTATCTCCCCCTTGCTGTGAGGTCTTGCCGCATCAGCCCACAGCGCTGCGCGAGCCGGCGTGCCCTCACAAGGAGGCGCCGGGAAGCGAACCCGGGGCCTCTCATATGGTAAACGGGTGCTCTATCCATTGCACCACACCCGCTTCCTGCCGTGAGGTTGCTGCATCAGCCCACCGTACCGCTCAGGCCGGCGTGCCCTCTCAAGGAGGCCTCGGGACGCGAACCCGGGCCTCCCATATGGTAAACGGGGGCTCTAGCCACTGAGCCACACCCGCTTCCCTGCAGTGTTTTAAAGAACAGATTCCCTTCCCAAAGATTTCTGAGTGCTTTGCTGAAATATCTTAAAATCTCCCAGGACCAGATTTAAATTATGGCCTTCCCATATTTCATCTATTATCTGTGTGACTCTGGCAAATCTTTAACAACCTTATGCCCCTTTTGTCTCCACAAACAAAACAATGTTAGGCTTTGATGGCTGAAGAACATGAAGTGTGTAGTGTAACACCATGTGCTTAGTTCTCATTCAATAACAACTACCCTCCCTTTTCCCATCACCTCCAAAATCATACAAAATCCACTAAGAGTTTTCTTTTTCTTTTTTTAAAGATTAATTTAATTTATTTATTCCCCCCCCCCCACCCTTTGTCTGCACTTGCTGTCTGCTCTCTGTGTCCTTGTCTATTTTTTTTTTTAGGAGGCACTGGGAACTGAACCCAGGACCTCCC
>JAQZBX010005759.1:0-13605 GCA_029593785.1 Cabassous unicinctus
TTTTTTTTTTTTTTCAGTTTGAGCAGCTTTTTCTAAGACATGGGGATATTTTATCCACTTCTGTGTACTTAAGTCCTTAATTACATTCACTCTCTTTCTTTGTGACTTGAGAAAAGCAGGCACTTACACTTAGAGAGAAATAGCCAGGTGGAGAGTAATTATTCTTGGCCATAATTCTCTGATGTTTACAGAATATGGCTCTCAGACTCGAAATCTCTGGTCATCTTTGCTAGAAAGGCCCAGTTCAGTCACCTCGTCTGACAGGATGAGAATTGAGGGCTGGCTCAAGGCCTAACAGCAAGACGGTCTGGCCATGAAGGCCAGGTGTCCTAATTCAGCATTCTGTCTCAATGTTTACTCTCCAGTTATATCCTGCCTTATGAGATCACTTCTAAATTACTTCCTTAAACTTGGGGTTACAAACTGGTGGTCTGTAGGTCAAATTCAGCCCACAGACATGTTTTGTTTGCCCACGAAACATCTTAAAAATTGGAAAATTTCACATTAAAAAAACAAAATCCTTGGGGAACGGATGTGGCTCAGTGGTTGAGTGCCTGCTTCCCATGTACAAGATCCTGGGTTCAATCTCTAGTACCTATTAAAATAAAAAAATCCAGCTTCACTTGAAAATACAGAACATCTGGCATCACTGAGCCAATATTTCCACATGGCAACACTGAGCTGGAGCTGAAGAACACCTTTCCCTTTCAGCCAGGAGGAGTGCCCTAAGAATTGCCATAGTCTCCACTATTCCCTATCGCTTTACACCCATACACACACAGACACACACCATCTTTCCTCTTTTAACACTACCCGTTTGACTCCAAAGGCATTTGAATCATCAAATGTGACAAACAATGGCAAATCTTGGTTTGTTATTTAACTTCTCACAGCTTTGTATCTTATTTCACCAGACAGCCCCTAAGATGAAGTTTCTTAATAACGAAATTCATAAATTACACTCATAAGAGACATACAATTTTAAAGACAGAAAAAATCCTCAGGGATTATCTTCTCCAGCAGTTTTCAAATCATTTTAAGCCACAGAACTTTTTAACAAAAGTTACCAAGAAGCTGATACATAAAATAGCTAAGCATCCCTCACATTCACCAAAATGGCTCCTAAGGGAGCTCACAAAGCACTGTGCCTCCCTATAAGAAAAAATGTTTTGAAAACCACTGATGTCATCCAAATTCTTCAGTTTATATGTGAGAAGCCTAAGGCCCATCCACATGCCTAACATTGAGCTAAGAGCAGAGCAGGGCCACCTCCTGTGTCTCCTCCTCCCAGGGTCTCTTCTAGAGAGAAGAGTATTGGTTCAACAAGGTCAAGATATCTGGAAGTGGACAAGGCAGGATTGAATAATATCATCAGAACAGGGAAATCCTAATATTTTATTGGTGGGTGGAGCATCCAGGAAGCCAGGCCAAGGAGCCAGGAGGCCCAGGTTCTAACCATGCTTTGCCTGTAGGGCTGTATAACCCAAAGGGCAAAGGCGTGGTCCCTCTGTTTCTATTACATAAACATTGAAAGCATTAGACTCCATGGACTTTAAAGTCCCTTCCAATTTTACAATATTAGGATCCCTGAATGTCACAGTCATGATCATTCTGCTCATCTTTACATTTTGCTCCATTGGTGCAATAGGACTCCATGTTAACTTCTTGCCCCGGAGGCATATGTACCAGCAGAGGGCAGGAGAGGGGCCCTCACACCTGTCTACTGACCTCCAAGATCACCTCAACATCCATACTCCAGCTTGCTATCACAGAAAAGAAAAAATACAGAAATGAAAAGGAGTCCCCAGAAGGGTTAGCACAATGTGACCAGGTCTGTGCTCAGTAATGTGAACCTAACATTTTGCACAACAAGGAAAGTGAAAGCAGGAGGATGGGAGGAATTGCTATGCTATTTGGGAAATGTAATTAGAGAACTCCAAAGCAGAAATGGCAGGAATTTGTTCTCCAACCAACATTCCGGTGACAATGAACTTATTACTTCAAGAGGTTGCCCTCTACGGACCATGCTAATTCTCCTGAGTAGTTAGGATCTCCTTTTGAGCCAAATCTACTGCCCCAAACATCCCAACCTTCGGTCTCACTGACACCCATGTTCTCCCTCTTCCTTTGCACATGGCTGGACTCCATTTTCCAGCTTCCCTTGCAGTTAGGTCTAGCCAGAGGACTCAGTTCCAGCGGATGGAAAATGAGCAAGGTGTTATATGTGCCTTCCAGGCCTGGTCCATAAAAATCTTCCATCCGTGATCCTTGTTCTTTCCTCATCTGCCAGTTGAGTGGAAAGGACTCTGAGGACAGAGAGGAGGGCAAGACCCAAAATGAGGGATCCTGGGTCTCTGAATGCCTGCATGGAGTAGAGACACTGCCCCACCCTGATCCTCATTAGACTGTAATATGGGCAGGAAATAATTTTTTATTCTGTTTAGTCACTGGGATTTGGGAGTTATCTGTTTCAGGCACTAACATTATTTACTTGAATACATGTATCCTTTAAAGTAAAAGATAAGCCTACTTCTTGTCCCATTTGTCAGACTTGGAAATCTTTGAAGACACGTCTCATCTAAAGGTAGATCAGGATAAGAGTTCTGACATTTTCCTGCCTTAATAGATTCTCCCTTTTGCCCGTCCCCATTTCAAGAAGTTTGACTAGCCTCTTCACACTGCATTAGGACTGGGGTTTGCATGGGAGAAACCACCAAGAGTCTCTTTCTAGCTAAAGTTTCCAAAAATCTAAGCCCTTGGTAGATGGGAGAACATTCCCAACATAATCAGAATGTTTGTGAGAGGTGCCATTTGTGAAAGGAAGGAGCCTGGGGCGGTTAGGGCTTCTCCACTCCCAGCATGAAAAAACCACAGGCTCAGGGTCTTCCTCAACCAGAGTTCCACAGCAGAATTAATTCCCAATATCCTAAGAGACTTAGTGCATGGAATGAATTAATTACTCTTCTATGCATCTAGACTGGTGCTAGTTATGGACCATCCTTGGAGAATTTAAAAACTCATTTCTGCATAATGTAGCTTAGATGAGGAACCCCAGTTAAGAAAGTCTGGCTAGAGGGAAGGAGAGAAGACTGATGAAAGTGAAAGCACTGAAGGGTCCTTGAGGCCAGAGAGAGGTGCCAGGGAGACAGCAGGACACCAGGAATACGTGGTGAAGAAACCTGGCTTGGCTTGGCCGGTGGAGCCCAGGGAAGCAGCAGGGTCCAGCAGAGGAGAAGCTGTGTGCCAGGTTGCAGGCGCCTTCATAGCCATCCTGGCCCCAGGAGGCTCCCAGGCAGCAAGACAGCACCCTTCTTGAAGGAGTGAGACTAGCTGCAAGGGAGTCATACAAGCTGCAACTTCAAGGGACTGATTGTTAAAGATTCTGTGGAACAGTGACCATCTCTGAGAACACCTTTGAATACAATTCAATGACTGCCTAAAATTCCCACATTCTTTGCATTCATCTGTCAAGCCAGGTACTCAGAAGGCCTAAACTAATTAATCCAGATACTGTTCTGTCAATTCTTTCCAACCGCAAAGTCGCTGGGAATAAACAGCCCCTTCCCCAGGCTCCGTTTTCTCTGTGTGTTGACTGAGAGCTTCTCTACCCCTTCTTCAAGTGCAAGGTCAGACTTTGGACCACCTAGAAGACTTTGCCAGACCTCCAGAGCGCTCTTGGAAGGTGACAGTTGCTCCCTCACTTTACGTTTGGGCAGAGCTATCTCCTTCCTTAATTTAATCATATTCCAGAACTTACACTAACAGGAATTCTGCAATAAGGCCAATGAGACGAGGAAACCCGCTTCTGAGGAAGGCACTGATAACTGAACAGGGTTGGCAAATATATTGCAGGAAGTAAATATTTAGTAGGGAGTTGAAAATGATAAAGTAAAAAATTTAAAGCTTTTCTCAACGAAAGCAGGTATTTAATAACTGTAAAATGCTAAATATGTGAATTAAAATAATCTCTAATAAAGTGTGCACAGCACATATAAATATATATAATTACATGTGTAACTTGAGAAAGACTATGTGTTGTTTTTAGCCTGGGGCATTTTAAGTGGGAAGTAGGAAAATAGAGGGTACAGATCAACCAAAGTTATTTAAGGCCCTTGTGGGAAGATGAAAGGAGGTGAGACCGTTTTATTCTAGTGAGAGAAAGCTAACAGAGGGCTAAATAGTGTTTTCAAATATCTTAAAGGCTAGTCCCAGGACACAGGCCTGCTGAACTCAGTCCCTGGCCTTTCCCACCTAGGAGTAGCAGAACTTGAATGCTGGCTAAGAACTGCTATGTTAAGTGGAAAGCAGAGCCATATGTTCTCCTATCTGCTGTGGTCTTCTATGATCCCCAGATCGGTACTCACATCACTGTCCCTCCACCCCACCTGTTATGTTAACATCATGGCCAACTCCCCGAACCATTCTACCCACCAGTCCCTGGAGCCCTACCCTGTCTAATGCTCCACCAACCTGCTCTTGATTCCTCCCTGCCCTGCCCCATTTCAGATCCTCATCGTTGCTTGGTTTTAGCTTTTGTGCCAGCTATCTAACCCACCTCCCCGCCTGCCGTAGCTTCCCCATCCTCACCCACCAGGCCATTTGCTGCATGGCCCCAGAGCTCCCCATCTGAAACAAATCTAACAGCATCACTCACCAGCATAAACACAAGGGATTTTCTACAGATCACAGTTTTTTGTCATAAATAGTATTTGTAAAATATCTGCCTCGGCTCCTCTTTGCCTCTAACCTCCTTAGCATTATTCTCAAGCCCCTTACAACCTGGCCCCACCCACTTTCCCTCCCTCATTTGTCCCTACTCACCCTTCTGCTCCAACCATATTAGACATCCTCATGCTTCCATGCCTTTCTTCTTGCTAATACCCGTGCCTGAAATGTCCGTTCTTGTCTTTTCCACTTGGTAGAATCTGAGTCATCTTTCAAGGCCCAGGTCAAAAACCACCTCCTCTCTTGCCTTCCCTGTGCCTAAGCAGAATGCATCATTTCCTCCTGGGGTTCCCACCATGCTTGGTCCTGAAATGGCACTTGCCACGTATTATCATTATTTGGGTACTAGACAGTCAACTCCTTAAAAGTAAGAATGGTATCTTATTTATTCAGGTTAGCCTCTAATACTCTACGCAGTATCTGGTATACAGTAAGTGCTGGATAACTGTTTGTTTTGTGAAAGAATAAGCTCCCTGTGCAAAGATTCTCTTCCTAGGGTGTTTATCTGACTTGCAATGCCCGGCCGGGAGCTGGGAGTGTTCAGCTTGGAGCAAGAGGCAGGATTTCAGCAGCAGGTTAATAGGAAATTAGCTGTAACTGCCCATAAGGCTCCTGCTGGAGATATTTTTACATCCCAGTGTCTGGATCAAAGCTGGCAGTTCCTGCCTTGTCTATTGATAAGTGTCATAACTGGAGCAAAACTTCATCGGCCAGTCTGGCCACATCACAACCACCAGGGCTGGAAGGCAGAGGCTGCTTGGTTCTTTTCAGGTTCCTATGGATACAGGGCCTTCATCGATCCAATGGAATTTGCCTGCGTGGGCAGCTGCTGCTTCTGGATTGCAAATACACAGCCAACAGGCTGGAGGGGAGGAAGGGAATATAAAGGGCAAACGGGGGAGGGCAAGAAAGAATTGAGTGCGAGCATATGGGCAGAAGTAAGAGGAGGAGGGTTTGGTATTTGTTCCGACAGAGGACAGAATGTATTTGATAGCTTCTTGAAAACCAGACATATGTTTGAATAAAGTTCATTTTGCTAAATATAAAACGTGAAGATTACCAATGGAGGATGCCCTTCCTTTCTGCATCCATGACAGAGATCCTGGTTATAGTTTTGTCAAAAACTACTAGACAGGTCCTTCACAAACATTCTAGTCACGTCTGTCACAAATGTAAGTAGGCAGCCAGACATTCTGACATGTGCTTAACCAAAAAAAACAAAACAAAACTGGGCACCCTACCTGTAAAAATGTACTATGGTAAGGTACTGTGGTGTCTTTTTTTCCCCTTTTTCTCATTTCATTTATAAACATGTGCATTTATGCACACAATAACAATAACAATACTTTATGTGGCTGATTCTTTAGTTTATAAAGAGTTTTTGCTTGAAGCTTCATAACAACCCCAGTGAGGTAGGCAAACTGGTTATTATCTTGTTTTCCTAATGAAGAACAGGAGGCATTGATTAGCTAGTACATTGTCCCAGAGACACTCACTGGAGGTAAAATCAAGGCTCAAACCCTTCAGCTTCCTAGACCAGTGCTCTCATCCCCACCACTTCACTCCATGTCAGGCTGCCCGCGAAGCCACGGGCTGCTTCTGAACTGGAGTGCAAGAGAAAAAGAAAGAGGGAATGGATGGCTTGGGTACCAGTGGGCATGCTGACAAAGTTTTTATAGTCTCCTGTTTTTTTAAAATCCCAGATAACAGTAAAGCAAATAAATGCACACCTCCAAATCGAAACACTGGCTTATAACTTTTTCACTCATCATTTTCTCTGAATTCATAAATTTGGCTCTCTTACTTTTGAATGTGGTTTTCTAATGGGATCAATCTCAATCAAAGTCAAGATCACAGTTTCTGTCCACACAAGAACCTGTAAGTTTAGCAATGCATGGCAGCCTGTGACTGCCGTCTCATTCTCATGAGCCACAGGATGCCACTGGACACAGCTGGACGCCTCCTTTGTAACCGCAGTGTATCCATTTCTCAAATACCTATATTTGTGGGTGGAGTGATGATAAGTCACATTCCTAGAACATTACAGTTTATGAAGAACTTTACTGTTTCACATACCCTAACCCCTACCTTACCCCCACTGTGAGTTTCCCTTCACCCCTTTCCCCCCATGAAATTTATGGGGCAGTTATCTCAATTTTAATTTTATAAATTAAGACACGGAGGCCTGATGAAGTTGAGTAAGTTGTCCATTTAACACAACCAGAAAGTGGCGAGCCAAGAACCAAGAACTACTAAATCTTAAGATTCTAATTAAAATCTGGTGCTCTTGCCAGTATGCCTGTTCATTTTGTTGGTCTGTTTCCACCACAAAAACCCTGATAAGACAGGGAAAATCCACCACCGTGGATGAACAACAAGTCGAAGCACCTGCTGGACTGTTGGTGAGGTAGCAGGGCCCTCCTCCTGTGTGGACAGTAAGACACTTCCTCTTCTGGGGTCCCACAGAAGCCTGGGCATAAAATACCTCTCTGTACATTTACACCTCTGTGCCTCCCACAAGAGGATAGAATTCTTAAACTGAAGTCCACAGATGGCTGATAAATCCCCTGCAATTGAATACTTTTCTCCTGGGGAGAAGGTCCATAGTTTTCATCAGATTCTCAAAGGAATGCAAGAGAGATTAGGCATCATTGCTCTTCTCTGAAAGTTCATTAAGCTTGGTATCTCCAATACCTGCCACAATGCCTTTCATATAATAAGTGCTGGATGGATGGATGGATGGATGGATGGATGGATGCATGGATGGATGATGGATGAGAGATAGATGGATGGGTCAATAGATGTCCTATGCTTTTTGGTCAAGCTCTAATTCCTCAATTAACTGAATTATTATGCAAACTGAATAAAACAGTAGGCAGGACCCAAGTAATTGAGCAAAATTTTAAGGAGATATATTGGAAATTGAGAAAAAGACTTTTGACTCTCAATGCTATTAAATGTGATATGACTTCCCATCCCTTGACCCTCTTCATCACCAAGCAAAGAAGAGGTTTTACAGATAACTAATTTCTACAGAGCAAATGAAAAATTATATGACATGCCCTACAATTTTATACCTATTTACCTGTCATAATTATATATCTACCCCCCGAAGTTTTTTTAATGAATACATCTAATTTTGAAAGGAGCACAACCGTAAATCACAACTCAGCAAAGTATGGATGTTTCCTTCACGACAAATAATGAATAGCAAGTTATATATGGACATTGTGGTTTTAGAGACTGTCCAAACTACAGGGGTGATTTGAGATTTCAATGCCCCATACTTGAGTGCCAGACTGATTTCAGGAAGATAATTAAATTCAATGGTACCTGGTATATGAAACCAAACATCCATCCTCCACCCCCAGTTTTGGTAGATCAAAGATAATAAATCTGTCATAAACCAAGACAAGGGGCACCAGGGAGTGACAAACCCCTCTTAGGTTTAATTTTTGACAAAAGAGTCAGGCATATAAATAGGTTTGGTGAGCACACCAATCCTCCTTCTAACCTAGACTGTACAGCCTTGAAGGAAAACTGGTCAGGTTTTTAACATATTGGCAAGAGCCACCCCCTGGCAGCCAGGAAAAGAAAAAGAATGGGAGAAATGTGCTGGAGAACAGTGCTCAACTGTCCTGCCAGCACCCAACAGCACCCAAGTGGCCAGAATCTGTCACTGTTGTCTTCTGGCAACTATCAATAAGTTATACACAAAAACTACTGGGAGGCAGAATCTGACTCTGGCATTTGGCATTAAATACCAGAGAGTATCAAAGGTCTTGCCAAGTACAAAATCTTACAAACCTACATTCTTCTACTAGTGATTTGTCTTCTTTTCCTTGTCAGATTAGGAAGAAGAGGCAAGGTAAAATCAATGGATTGAATGTCAAATCTAAGGTCTGGTATCTGTTTTTCAGCTGGTGAACAAAAGATATCTTAGGGTTCAGGGGGTCAATTCAACTTATATCTTGGGCCATTTTGATAAGAAGAAGAATTCTTTGTAGTTTATTATCTCATTTCCACATTATCTTCTTTATCTTCACAACCCTGCAAAGCAAGCAGAATTGGTTTTATAGTTCTGAGAGTACAGATATGACAATGAAGATCAGAGACTTTGAGTAGCTTGCCGAGGGTCAGACAGCAATTTTAAAAGCTCAGTCTCATATTTTTTTACTCCAAGTCCAAGGTTCTTTCCAAGATAGGTGACTCTAGCAAACAGTTAGTGCTCTGCCCACTCTTATACTGCTATGCAAATGGTCCCTGCTAGCAAGACATCTTAGGGGTGAAATTCCCTTATAAAGTGGTCCTTTTAGCAATTTGAAAGCTAAAATACTTTGGTTGGCTCCAAAACGAACTCAATTGGTATTATAGTCTGTTGTCTCTGTAAGAGTCCAGAGTACGCTCTATTCTTACAAGTTTAATTACAAAATACATGCAAATTTATTATTGATGTATTACCTTATGGCTTTAGGATAATTATCCAGTCTAGTTTAGGGCTTTTGGAAAAAAAAAAAAAACATTTGAAAGGCATTATTTAAGGAAAAGCTTGCATTATTCATTCAGTTCAAGAACTATTTATTAAGTGCCTACCAAGGACTGTCCAGAGCATTAAGAAGACAAAAGAGGTCAAAACAAGGCCCCTCTGCAAGGAACTTAAAACAGAGAGAAAGTCAAATAAAAAAAGGTAATTACATATAGTACACTTAAAACTACATTGGGGCAAGGGTAGAGAGTTCTGAAAGCACAGAGAAAGGGCATTTATTCCAGTTGGAGGTCATGGAAGGCTTTCCAAGAATAACATGGATGCCAATGATTGGGGAAGTAGGATTTTGTACTTCTAGTGGCCACAGGGAAACAACAACCAACATTTAAGTACACCATACCCTCTTCCACTTCCTTGCTTCACCCACTCTATTCCCTCAGCCTGAATACCTTCTCTTGAATTTTGCTCTAATATCATCTTTGTCATCCTTCTAGGCTAAGCCTTAATGTTACCTTTTCTAGGAAACCTTCTTTGATCTCATTTCAAGAAACAGAACTGAAACTAACCTGAAAAGATTGTAAGCAGAAGATTCAAGTTATGTTACATTTTCCCTGATCCTTCAGAATTCCTAAGCCTCCTCTCAGCTACATTTAGTCATTACAAGATCACTACAGCCATTTGTTAAAGTTATAAAAATAAGTCATACTGGATGCTACTTGGAGTGTCACTGAGGAAGTCTACAGGGGAAAAGCATGGTCTTGTCTAAGTTCGTCCAAGGCTCATGCTATTACAGCATCTTGGTCTTCAGCCAAAGCCAGAGGAGTCAGAACTGAAGTTGCCATTTCTCTCCATTCCATTGGATCCCAGTTGGGCTGTGTGAGGTAGCCTGGCAAGTAACCACCATCAGGATTCTTGGTCAACTGGTGGCAAATTTGGGTGGAAAGATGTCAACATTGCATCATAGAAGACCTCAATTTTTCACTCTAAAATTATATAGTGGTTCTTTTGGCCATCAGCAAATCTTTACAAATGGTACAAAAACAACTTTCTTCAGAGACACCTTGGGGAATAAATAGAGAGACAATATTCATATTAAAGAGTTTTATAAACTCTCCAGATGTCTTAACAATAAATTACAGATGTTTAATCCCAAATTAAGATGCTAAATTTAATGCGGACTCTACAAATGGCAATTTTCTATAATTTGAGGAAAGTATTGGTAGCTCAAATCCCCACTAGACATGGCTGGCAACAGTTCTGCTCTCTGTGAAACATCTCTGTCAGTCTTTCTTAAGGACTGTATCATACCAGAGTAGAACAATGTTTGAAACACATAGAATTGACTTTTTTAAAACTGTCATTTAAATTTTGCTCTGAACATGTGGTATGATTTTATAACCAGGATAAGTATTAGTAAATCAAGGGATCTACATTCATATTTGTATTAATTCTATTGAACCATTTCCTGGCTTTTCATATTTTGCTTTATTGCCTTGTTCTCTTTTGTTTTCAAAGGGAACTTTATCAGTTTCCTATGGCATTCCATTTCATCTCTTTTTTCTGCTTGCAATAAGATATCAGCCTAATATTGGCAGGTCATCTTACTACAATGATTCTTTGTTCTGGAAAAACTGCATGAATAGTACATTATTAAAATAGAGAAGGAAGTGTGTTTCACTTCATTTATTTACTTAGTGAATACTGTCATGGTACCAGGAGCTTTACAAAAGACAAATAAAGTGAAGCAACAATACAGTACACTTGGATCTTGCATTTAATATGAGGATCTCTGAGTATGTATTTATGGCTCATAAATAAATCCACTGTAAACGCTTTTTTAAATTTACAGTTAACTTGATGGTACTTGTTATGAGTGATGCTCCATGCTACCAAGCACCGTGAAAACTGCCTTATTGAATCTCTGAGGGCTCTAAAGGCACAGGAGAAGGTGACATCAAAATGAAGGGGTGAGAGTATGAAAAATGGTAGATGAGTTTTGAAGAAAGGGAGATAGAAGACAATGGTAACAAACAGTAGAGAAACCAGAAAACTATAATACGAAAAGCAGTGAATTTCATAGACAACTGACAGATAACTCTGGGTTCTAAATCAAATGAATACTTAGCAGCTGTCAGAGTAAATGTTTTACTTATCTCAAATTTGGCTCTTATCTAGTCTAACACATTTGTGGCATCTAAAGTTGTTTTTCCAGCACAGAAGGAAATTTCTCTAAATTTTTTCAAGGTATTAATAGCCTAGAGTGTATTTTTATATTCACAAAGTTGAAATTGGTTCCATCCTAAATAATAACCACATAGAATTTCCACTGATCATCTGCTGTGAAAGTTGAAATCATGAAAACATCATCAATTCAGCTCCTACTAAATTCTGAATTTATGGGAAGATAACCAGAAATTGGTAGAAGGTTAGGCTGAAAAAAGGCTTGTAAGGTAATGCTGCAAGAGGGCCACTCCTGTGATGAGGCAGAAGCCAAAGGCAATGGCAGCCATCATGCAAGAGTCACTGACCTTGGAGACATATGGTTGCCTATGCAGGCCCTCGTGAAGAGGGTCCTCACACCTTTTCTTTTGGGGAAAGCTTAGTGGGCTTTATGCTCACAAATAAAATGGAGGGCAGAGAGCCAACAGGCAGGACTTCCAACTATTATTTCAGAACCGGTACAGAGATCATGCCTGTGCAGGGGGTCTCAGCTTCAGCCTGGCTCTCTGCTGTTCATGCCAGGGTTCAGGTCTCTCTAGGTCTGGGTTGGTGGCTGATGGGACAATCTTTGCATGGGGCTGAAGAGCCTCTTGGGAACAAGCCTCGGACGTGCCCACTGTTGGAGGACACATAATCTGGGCATATCACAACCTGCTTGAGTACCAGGCAAAATCCACTCTCAGGGAGGACTGATGAGCTTCTTGGGAGGCAGCTCATTCTTAGAGAGGAAGGAGCCAGGAAAGAAAGCTGAAGAGAGTAAGGAAGCCTAGTATTCAAGAGGGCGGCTGGAAGCATCTGCTCACAGCGGAGTGGTCATCCATCCCCAGCCCAGTTCCCTGGACCACATGTTTTGGTCTTCGAGAGACATAAGATGATAACTAAACTATAAAATAGCTGATTCAATAAATGCTTTAGCTCACTGGAGCCCATGCCACACATTCAACACAATACAGCACAAAAGGGAGAGAGCCCTTCTCTGCCTACTCTACCATAGACCCCTGCACAGCTTTGGCACCAGGGCAACTTGAAAGAACTAAGGGCACAAGAAGACGGAGTGAAGGAGCAGCAGCCTGGGGTTCAGCCTAGACTTCAGACAGGGGAGCCTCTTCAAGGGGAACTCCAGAATTACTAGAGGGAGAAAGACGTGAGCCTTATTGCATTAGAGAGCTAATGAGAGCTATTTGAGAAAATAGGTATTTGGGGTTATGATTCCAATAGCTTCATATGTCTGTACATTTACAGTTTTCCCATATTTGCAATTTGAGTTATCAATTTCAAAGCCAATAAATGACTTTTACTTATTGCAAATTTCTCTTTGGAGAATAAGAGGAACCCTTAATACCAACACCCACTCTACAAACTCAGGAGGAGCAGAAATACAAAAGAATGGAGAAGATTGTTGGTAGAAGAAAACAGGCTAGGATCTTAGAGTTTGCAGTTTCTAAAGATCCCCAACAGGACTTGCTAAGAAAAATATAGAAATGTTTTAAACATTAGGGTGGAAATAGGAATTCTTAAATTATGTATGGGAGCAGACTATATACAACCATTTAGTGGGGTTTATTCTTCCATTTAACAAATAAACATCTATGTAGAATTTGGCTATGTAGTAGACTTTTCTTTCAATCTCCCACATGCAAAAACCTATCAATGCTTTTGGATAACATGATAATTCCAAGTCCCTATGGGCCCTTGACTGGCAACATTTTATAGACATTAGTTGAGTTACTGTGTAGGCTTTAAAGCAATTGAATCACATTTCTTCTGCGATTCAGACCCTTTTGGGGATTCAAACAGCTCTTTCCAACCATCAGTACCCATTAGGGAAGCAATACTGTGCTCTGAGTCCACAGGAGGCAGGAGGTTTCTCTGATAGGTCAGGAAGCCAAAAGGGTCCAAACAAAACAGAAACCCCTGCCAAGGGACTTGCAATTGTATCTATATCTAGCAAAGCACTCCCTAGAAAGAAAATTATAGACTCCTCTCATTCTGTTTGGTTTTCCTCAAAGAACAAAAATGTTAGTGACGAGGATACTATTTGTACATGATTCAAATGCACCTTACCCTTTCTTCTTGCCTTTGTCTCTAACTCGGGCTGCTCTGGTTGAATTATTTGCAATGTCTGTGATGACTGCTGCTCTATATTTTAGAATGGAGACCCCCCAGAAGGCAGG
>JAQZBX010005759.1:13705-37959 GCA_029593785.1 Cabassous unicinctus
TTTTTTTTTTTTAAGTGTTTTGATTTCCTCTTTGGAAATAGTGTTGTATGCCTTTAAAACACTTCCACCTTCCTTATCTGTGACCAGTGATTTAGCCTTCCTTTAGTGCCCATGAGTTTGGGGTTAAAAATTAATGTGCTCATGCAACAAAGTTTCCATTTCACCTAAGGGCAAACAGACTTGAGGTACATTGAGAAATACACAAGGTTATAATGGTTATCAGAGCAGCTTTTTAAGCTTTTTTTTTTTTTAATCACAGTTCTGCCACAGTTGTGTGAAATATAAAATATTACTTTTCTTGGCTGCTGTCTCATCATATGAATATAGCTTGAATATGGAATAAGGGCAAACAGTGGGACATGAGAGATCTACTATGAGCAATGAGGAATCCAGTCAGGATCAAGAGTCCTCTGTAGATGGGAGCTGCGGAAAGCTGAACTGTAGATTCTGTCTCTCCAGCTATCCATCCCTCTGTCTACCTACAGGTCTCTCTACCTGTCCTTTGACACATACAGTGGGTATCATGCTTTTGAGCATTAAATTTGTCTGCTTGATGGATAAAGCTTAGTTTCCTTGGATCCTCTCTTCCCTGCTGCTCTTGCAACCTGTGCATGCAACAATGCTGCTACCAGTTTGTATTACAATTATAATTGTTATTCAGTAGCTGTTGGTCCCTTAGACTGTGAAATCCTTAAAGGCAGGCTCCTGCACTTCCACTCCCAACCCCCAAGCCCCTCTGCCACAAGACATTTGCCTGTCTGAAAATGCAGGCAAATGTGAGGAAGCAAAGAACAAGGACTTCCAGAAGGCAGAAAGCAGGCTGATGCACTTGCCATCGTTTGTGTTTTTTTTTTAATCAAAATAAAGATGACTTCCAGAGAAATCTTACCATCTATTTTAAGATGGTAAGATTTAATTTAAATCTATTTAATTTTTTAGGAAATAATAATATAAATAATCCATTGCAAAACATCCTGGGTTAATAAAACTTAGGATACCTGGTAAATTTGTACCCATTTCTATATGTTTTTTCTCTGTTTGCTTTTTTCCTTTCTTTTCTTTTGTTGATGTCAGGGGTGAACCTAAATAGGACACAGTTCAAATTAATGAACTAGGCTGTCTAGCTACTAATATAGGCTTGAAATCTCAGACATGTCTTGGTCTCTCTTATGTGAAACACAATCTTTTAGAAAACAAAGGCAGCTATATTTTACTGGCAACTTCACAGACATCTTCATCAAATTCATCTCTCTTTAATATGCATTTCTTAATTATTCATCTGCAAGGCATGAAATAGTTCATTTTGAGAAGAAGGCTCATTTTGGATATTAATTTGCAAATGAAAGTCAGGAGGAAGTTTGTATAAATTACTTTTGTAAATATATGCCCATGAAATATCTTGTAAAATTTTAGCAAGTCTATGAACAAAATCTTCTTGGGAAGAATAATCAAAAGATAATCACCCGGACTTAGAATAATTTTATCACAGTCCATCTTCTGTAAGCTTTTGCAGTAATCTGAAGGGTGAGATTAGACCTCATTATGAACTACTTATGAACATCATTTGAAATGATGGGAAAGTAATTTGAAGAATTTGGGGCCTGGTAAAGGCTTTCTTTTGAAGTTGGGGAAGGGTGGCAGTGGGAACAGAATTTGAGATAATTACTGGCTGTTTCCAAGGAGTCCAAATGTTGATGAAGCTTCTGTGTTTAATAATTAAAGTTGCTAACCTCAGAAAAAGACAGAGAGATGTTGCCAGTAACCCCTGGGCACTTTAAAAACCTTCTTCTTGATTGTACCACCCAACGTCTAATTTTGTCCTCCTCTTCCCCTCTTCACTTCCACCACTGCTTTTGCTGTGCTTCCACCTTAAGCATTGAGAAAAATAATTCATATCATGAGGAATGGAAGAAGACCCACTTTAGAAACCTGATGCTGGCTTCATCCTACAGTGTGGTTGTAAAATATTCACCTTTCTGCATGAGGTGCCCTTTTGGGGTACAAGAGTAACAAAGATACCCCCCTCCCAGGCATGCTTGGAAAATGACAAATGTTTGCCCAACTCTTTGAAGTTCATAAGCTCTGCATCTGGGTTAAGTCCAATTAATGTATGCACGGGAAAATCTTTCCTAAGAGAAAGCTGCAACTCCAAGAGTGGCCTTTTCTTCCAATGCATTTGAATCTCTGTTGTTAGACTCTTGAGAACTTTAATCTAGTTATTCATGCCAAGCCTGGAATATTCTGCCAGGATCAAGATCTCCTAGTACCAAGAGATCTCAAAGTCCATTTCCAGTGTTCAGCATTTGATCTAGGTAACCCTTAGTCCAATCAAAATTACATTTCTGTAGGGTTGGGGAAATCTAATGGAAAAGTAGAGAGGACGTGCTCCTTGTTTTTCACGCCAATTCCCAGAGAATACCCTCTGCTTGGCAGGCATTTAATAGCTGTGTCAGCAGAGCACCTAGAGGAAATAGAGAATGAGGAGCATGCTGCAGATTACTCAGACAGAAAAGCCAAATGACCAAGCTTAGCCTTGATATAGGGGTAGCTTTAGGACTGAAGCCTCTTCACTTCCAAGTCAAAGATTCCCTAATCATGGTCCAGGGCTGAAGCAGAGCAAAGCTGCAGCCTCCATCTCAGATAAATTCTTCCCACATAAAGTCTTGTCTGCTGTGTTTCAGACCACACCATGTGGCCTTGCCACATGCAGAGAGCTTGCTGCATCTCTACACATACCCCCCACTGGCCAGGCACCTGTCTTGCTTCTGCCTGCTCACTTCCCAAACCAGGGAGAGGGCAGAAGAAGCAGCTGGAGGGGAGGATAAGGAGAAGTTGCTGCTGTTTCTCAGTTTCTCTTAGCTCACAGAGAGTTAGGACACAGTAAGGACCAGGTCAGCCAAACATCTTTCTTGGGTACCAATCTATGATACCACTAGAGTTTTTAAGATAACTGAAAATGAAATAAAATAGAGGAAATTATATTTACCAGGATGGGTGGGATTGTGCAGATTGTTCAGATAACAACAGATTTTTCCCTGATTGTCTTCCTAGGAGAATGGATCCAGCCAACTAAAGGACTTTGGTTGTGCTGAGTAGGGTTTTCAGGTTTGAGGCCAGCATTTAATTGTTCAGATCAGTTGAAGTTAAGACTGAGTTCTGCCACCAACAATCTTCCTTTCATGCCCTCCCTCTAACAATAATGCACTCCCTCCCACAAGATAAATATTGGTAATATAAATATTATTGGTGTGAAGGTAGTTCCAAATTATTGCATAGCCTTAGGTACTCACAAGTATCTCCCTTTACACACACACACATACATTTGCTTTCCTTCTTCTTTGCTAGGCTGTAACATCCAGAAGTCTGGAGCCACTGACAAAAAGAGCACTACAAAAAATTGTGAGAGGGGAGAGGATGTGGTTCAAGCGGTTGAGCGTCTGCTTCCCACATGGGCAGTCTCAGGTTTGGTTCCCAGTGCCTCCTAAAAACAAAACAAACAAACAAACAAACAAACAAACAAAAAACAAGCAAACAAACGAAAAAACCAACTCAGGGGAGCCAATATGGCTCAGTGGTTGAGCGCTGGGTTCAATCTCCAGCCCCAGCATCTCAACAACAACAAAAAATGAGATTCTCCAATTAATACAATCCACTATAAGGGACTCTACTATATATCTGAGGAAAGGAGCAAAAAAAAAAAATAGACCTGATGAAAAATCTCCTTCTGAAATAGCACATGCCCTGATAACCATCCCTTTATAAAGCATTAATTCATCTTCCACCTTGGCTATCCACCCCTGTGTAACTCTAAAGACTATTGTTTCTTAATCCCATCTAAAACTGATTCTGTCTGGGATGCCAGCATTTTTATTCCTGGTCGTTGTTCCTGCCTGCCTTGCGTGGTCTTTATACGTGCTACAATATTTATGTCTCTCTGTCTGTTACTGCTGGCTGTTGAGCAGGCTGTCTTGGACTGTCTAGGGAGCAGGAAGCAGATGGAAAATAAATACAGCCAGGACAAGAGGGCCAGGAAATAAACAAACAGGAAAGAGACTGGTCGTTCTGCCTTTCATCCCTGGCTCTGATAGATAAGACTTAAACAGCCAGACGCCGACTGGGCTCGGTTTCAAATTCTATCCAGCATCTACTTCAGGGTAGTTTTTCCCCTTTGAAAATTCTGTCTCTACATTTTTTAAAAAGGATGACTAAGAGAAGCTTTTAATAAGTGATTACAACTGTTTAAAAGGTTATAGTCATTATTATTGCATTAGAGATGTAAACACGAACATATAAATGCACATCTATTAAAGGTAGTGACACTGACTTTTAGGCATATCTTATGAATGTTAAAACAGAGCAGCAGGCTCAGGTCTAGGAAAGATTTCAAGTCCATGGAAATCATGATGTCGCTTCCTTCATCTTTCATCCCATGCCCACCGTCCTCTCTTCCCTCCTTTCCCAGTTCTAATGAAAGAATCTAAAACCAACCAATTACACCTTGACTTAAATAATTTAGACTTAATCAAAGCATTATCTCTGACTTTAGGTCATTATTCTTACTGTAAATACGTTATACTCATAATCAATTCTGTTGATTTTCCTCACACCGAACGCCTTCCTGAAAGCTTCCTATTACTGGGTGACGTTTCCTCAACATGCCACACCCCAAATCCTGGCCAAATGCCTCCCTCTCTGGGCTTGTCTAGGTGATTGGTAGGAACAGTGTCTCAGGCTCTGGAGATGGACTGTCCAGGTTCAAATCCCAGCTGCCCCCTAAGTAGTTGTGCAGCCACATCCATGTTTTTTAGTCTGAGCCTCAGTTTCCTTGTTTGCAAAGTAAGGATGATAATAACACTACCTTCTTCTTAGGATTTTTGTAAAACATAAAGTTCTTAGACTAATGCCTGAATACCTAAGGATTAACTAATAGTATTACTTTCCAGGGTCAGAAGTTATGAATGTGAACATATTTTCCTTGATATTCTAGAGATGAAATTTTAGGAACTAACTCAGCAGAGAATAATAAAGGATTTTTAAAATTCTTTTATTTCTGAAAGTCAGCATCTTTTTACAGAATTCTGTCTCCATGGTCATTTTTTGTCCTGTAAGACTATTTTGATGATGTTTTTTTTTTTAAGTATACTATTTTTTAATATTTTTTTATTTTTAAAGAAGCTTTAGATTACATAAATGTTACGTCAAAAATATAGGTGGAAAAGAAAACAAAAAAAGGACAAAAAAATGAAAAAAGAAAAATATAGGTAGGGGAGCGGATGTGGCTCAAGCGGTTGAGTGCTTGCTTCCCACACGGGAGGTCCCAGATTTGGTTCCCAGTGCCTCCTAAAAAGAAAAAAACAAAACAAAAAACAAGCAAAACAAATGAAAAAACCAACTCAGGGAAGCCGATGTGGCTCATTGGCTTCCCACATTTGAGGTTCCAGGTTCAATCCCTGGCCCCCAGTACCTCAAAAATAAAATAAAATAAAATAAAAAATAAGGGATTCCCATATATCCCACCCACTCTCCCTCCCACACTTTCCCACATTAACAACATCTTTCATTAATGTGGTACATTTCTTACAATTGATGACACATACTGAAGCATTGTACTAACCAAAGACTATAGTTTACATTTTGCCCCAAACAATTTTACAGGTTTGACAAAATGTATAATGGCCTGTATCTGTCATTGTAATATCATGCAGGACAAGCCCAATGTCCCAAAAAAGCCCTCATATTGCATCTATTCTTCCCTTACCCTCCCCTCAGAACTCTGGTGGCCACTGCCCTTATATCAATGATATAAGTCTTTCCATTGCTAGAATAAATAACAAGTCTACTTTAGTCCATAGTTGCTTTCCCCTCTTATGTTTGTTTATTCCTCAATCTTGAGGATTCGGGGATGGTGATGCTCACTCTGCCTCTGACTGAGAAAGGGAACAGATCCCATGGGGCAGATGGATGGAACTGTATTGCTTGTAGTTGCAGACACTCTCTGCTTCCAGGATGGGCGTTGTCCATCATCATCCTTTTGTTAGTTGTCCTGGGTGAGTCCGATGAACTGGTGAGTAGGTAGGTGTTGAAACTCTGCTGAGATCCCAGGCTCCACCAGCATATGAACAAGGCTAAGATTTAAGTCTCTGGAACATATATTTAACAAGTATAGTGCTAATATAGGTTCAAATGAAAGGAGCAGAAGAGCCATGTGTAGGGAAATAATAAATGAGTCTAACTCTGTTACATTGGGGAGCATATATTCCAAAGTAAAGTATACTATTTTAAAGGTAGAAATATATGTAGGTTTTAAAAAAACTCAAAATTTCTATATATTTTTACATACTTATCAACACTTTTCCCACATAGACAATCTCATCTGTTGTTACTAATTGAAAACTTTAATGAATACTTTCAGTATATCTTGATTCAATCCATACTTTATTACAAAATCTGCTTTCTATCTCTGTCTATTGCCACATTAAAATGCTGTTGAACAGGAGGTTTCTGAGAGGAGGAAATGTCAGTCAGTGAGTCAGGAGAGGATAGAAATAGTTCACTTCATCTCAAAATAATCTTTGCAGCACTCTGCATCTACAACAAGGATAGTAGCCATCACTATTAGACAATGTGTTCTGGCTTCCGCAAGTCGTGTCCTATATTTTCAGGATCTTATTGTTACTCTAGGCAATTTAACAAGATGCTCTTTGGTAGCAAAGTCTTACTTCAGATGAATACATTTAAATATCAAAGGAATCATAAGAATCTGTGAGGGGAAGGGTCAGAGACGCCTTCTTGTATCTTTTTTTTAAAAAGATTTATTTTATTTATTCCCTCCCCCTTGTCGTTTGCACTCACTATCTGTTCTTTGTGTCCATCTGTTGTGCGCTCTGTCTGTTTGTTTTCTTTAGAAGGCATCCAGAACTGAACCCGAGACCTCCCATGTGGGAGAGAGGCACCCAATCGCTTGAGCCACCTCAGCTCCCTGCTTTGCTGTGTCTCCCATTGTCTTTCCTTTTTGTGTCTCTTTGCTGGGTCATCTTGTTGCATCAGCTCCCCACGCCCAGCCATCGCAACAGCTCACTGTCTTGCTCGTCTTCTCTAGGAGGCACCGAGAACTAAACCCAACCTCCCATGTGGTAGGCAGGAGCTCAATTGCTTGAGCCACATCCACTTCCCCATCTTACATCTTTAACTCACCCAAAGTCAATGGCATCCTGCTTGGTCATCCCAAATAAGGCTAGGAGTAGGGAAGGCTTCACTCTGATGTAAATTATCTGTATTTTTGTTTCACATTAAATATAAACTTGCTAAAATTAAAATCAATTCTCTTCTTGCTTGTGCTTTAGTTTGTAGCTATGAAAGAGATTAATGTTTGAGGAGCAATGCAATGAGAATTACATCTTATGTCTCCAAGGAAACAGGCTTTTATTGCATGTCCAGTTCAACTCCCAGCTTCCTGGCTTGCCCTTCTGGTCAAATCATGCAGCTTCTCTGTGCATCTCCTCTGCAAAGGTCAAATCAGAATACTTAATTAGTTACAAAGAGTGTCCTATAGATTAACTGTCAAGTGTTTTGAGAATGTTCACTACTCAATAAATGCTAATAAGACTTACCAAGGAAGCTGGCATGATTTTTTTCACCTAATATATATTACTCCATCTGCTCTGTATAACTGCCTTAGGTTTCACTATCTACACAGACCTTTTTTTTTTTATCGTATTTCAACTTTATATTGTCCTCCAAATAATCATCATATTTTAATTACAATGTCTTGGGTTTTCAACTATAGTTGCAGAATCAATCTTCAGGGTCTGTGTTAGGATCAGAGAGAAGAAATCTGCCTAAAGCCTTAGGTTTGGCAGTAATCACCAAAGTATAATAAGCCTGGGAGTTGTAACAGAGACATTTTAATAGTTACTTTAAGGAAAGAAGATCAGCTGGGAAGCTGGGAAGCAAAGCCAGGCTGAAGGAGAAAAGTAGCGATGACAACTCTATTCCAAGCTTCAAATGAAATTCCAGCAATTGGGCCAGCAACCTTGTAAGTACTTTAGATGTGATGTTATAAAATATAGACTTTGCAGTTTCTTTGATTTCCATCTCTCTAACTCTAAAGTTATTTGGAACCATCTGAAAGATGTCTCTGTCCTATGGGGGCGGGGCGGGGGGAGACACATTACACTTACCCAACTTTTACTGGTTGAAAACTTGAAGGTCACTTTAGCAATATGCTACAAAATGGCCAGCTCCGTTCCCAGCACTGCCTGCTCTCATTCCGGCTCCCCGGGCAGACACTTGAACCTATGTCTCCAGCATATGCCCCACCTCCAGCTGTAAAAATGGAATATAGACAACTGCTACTTGCCTAGCTAAGAAGGAAGTTGTAAAGATTAGAGTCAGAACATTGAACTTCAAAGCTGAAAGGCCCAATATAAATTCCAAGCATTATTATTAAGCTGTCCGTGTGAATTGACAGAAATGTGCTGCTTAAGCAATTCCTACCTGTCAACAGATCCAAATTAGGATGACCTCGAGATGCTGAGGGAGGGGCGGGCAAGCCTCTGACCTGGAAGCAGATTATCTCAGCGCCAATCCTAGTTGTAATACTACTAAATTTTCTATGCTGGGATACTTCCCATGATTTCTTTTCTTGGTTTCTCTGAAAAATTGAATACTATGATTTACTGCATACCTAATCCCATGAAAAGAAATAAGTAAACATTTGTCCTTGTACAGTGTACAAGACTTTGCTACACAGAAATTTGTAATATATAATTCTTACCTCTTCGGAGCTCACAGTTAAAATAGGAGTTCTGTGCATTTCCTATTTAGCCTTGAGAGAAACAAATCTGCCAAAATCTTACAGGTCCCTTTGGCAAGACCCTCCACCAAAAAAAGAAAAAAGAAAAGAAAGAAAATCCTGTCCCGATAGGTTTATATCTTACCTCTATTACCAAGGGCGGTGACTGTGTTAGGCCACCACAGGTTCTGTGCCAAATCAAAATTTTGCACTTTTTTCCTGCTCTGAATCAAAAGGTAATTAGTGAGACTTGAATCTAAAAGTGCTCCAAATTATCACTGAAGAAATTTTTAAAGGGCCTAAGGTGATAGTGCCCTCATCCAACTCTCAGAATCATTAAACTACAAGGGGTTCTTTATCCCAGAGGCCATATGCTTAAACCAATGCTTGGCAACTGACTGGCCTCAAGATGATTTTTAGTGTGGCCAGGGATGTGGAGAACAGAGTACCTGGTGTGTGTGTGTGTGTGTGTGTGTGTGTGTGTTTATCAGCTTGATGGCTTAGTTATGCACCACAGAAAAACATGTTCTTAATCTTAATCCACTCCTGTGGGTTTTAACCCACTGCAAAAAATAGAACCTTTTGAAGAGATTCCTTCAGTTAAAGTGTGGACCAAATGAATCAGGATGGGTCTTAATCCTATTACTGCAGGCCTTAAAGAGAAGGTCACAGAGAGAGAAAGCCACAGGAAGTAAGAAGCTGGAAGTCAACAGAACCCGGAGAAGATACCACCATGTGCATTGCATGTGATGGAAAAGCCAAGGAACCCCAAAGATTACTGGGGAGGAAACAAGTCTTCTAGCCTCTGAAACGGTGAACCAATAAATTCCTATTGTTAAGACAATCCATTGTATGGTATTTGTTACAGCTGGGGAAATTAAAACAATAAAGGACAGCACACCTAATTGCCCTACCCCTGTCTTGGCTACTCCACCTTCCTCCTGACTATTTGGTAGTAAATAAATAAATGAGTTCACATGTTTCCTCTGGAAACTTTGCCAATCTCAACCGGAGTCATTTGAAGCAGCTTGTCCCCATCTTGTTTTTAAGGATGTCCTGGCCCTGACCTCCCTTGGAAACCTAATTCCAACATCTGATCCATTCACATTGAAAAATCTTTCCTAAGTGGAAATAGAGAATAATAGTCCAGTCTATTTTTTCTAATAACCTAGAGATAATTGTTGATACATCTTAGCTTTCCAACCTCTATCATTAGAGCTCTGCTTTTCTCAGAGGATATATAATAATTGTTGATTTTCTTCTCTGGATTCCCTCCAGTTTTTCCCATGTGTCTCTTTTGAAGTACAGAACTAAAGCTCACTAGGAGAATGTGGGTATACATTTCTTCATCTGTAAAATAAGGCAAGATGATTCCTAAGATTCCTAGGATTTGCTCAAAGATCCTAATTCTTTGGAAACTGTATAATAGTCTAAGACAGAAATCAGCAAACTTTTTCTGTAAAAGGTCAGACAATAAATATTTTAAACTCTGTAGGCCATACAGTCTGCTACAACAATTCAACTCTTCTATGGTAGGGCAAAAGCAGCCATAGACAATATGTAAGCAAATGAGCATGGCTATGTTCCAATAAAACTTTATCGACAAATATAGGTGATAGGCTGGATATGGCCGGCAGGCCAGAGTATGCCAACCCCTGGTCTAAAGAAAAAGCCAAGGCATTTATTCTTTCTTTCTATGCCACCCTTCCTGTACCTGGGTCCAGGCTCAGATTTTCTGAAATGACCCACAGTTATTCAGAAATCAGTGGGCCTGGGAATCTCTCAATTGTCTCTGTATATTACACATGCATACACACACACAGGGAAGGGGAGCCAAATCTGAAAATCACAATGTCTTCTTTGTTTGTTTGCTGTCGTTGTTGGGTTGGTTTGGGTTGGGTTGGGTTGGGTTTTGTTTTGACATCAAACCATTCCTGACTTTTAGGACAAGTGGAGTACTATATTTTTGCTTATTGTGTTTTGTGACAAGACTCAACCTTTAAATTTCTGGGGTCATATTTTCCAACAACTTTGACCATACAGTTAGTGAGGAAAGTGCGATATGTCCTTCCTCCTCAAAGTGTGGTCCATGAAGCAGTAGCCTCAGCATCACCAAAGCTAGTTAGAGATGCAGAAACTTGGGACTCATGCCAGATTTACTGAATCAGAATATGCATCTTACCAAGATCCCCAGTTGATTCCCATGAGCAGTACATTTGAGAAGTACTGCTGTTTGTGATGTATTAATCAAGGCTCTGGCAAGAAACAGACTTCAGTCACAGGTGGAACAAATGGAAAGTCATCAATGAAAGGACTACTTAGGGAGGTGTGGGCAGCGTTTGATGAACACATAGGGATGGGGAGGAATCTAGTGACTAACAACAGTAGAAGAATTTAAAACCTCTAGGGCTCAAGGGATGTAGGAGAAATAGTGATACCTGAACCCATTTTTCACTGGAAACATGAAGGAGGAGAATGCCTGGTGGAGCTCTCTTCAAAGAAGGAACAACACTTCTGGAGACACATCACTAAAGTGATGGGAGAGCAGAAAAGAAATATCCCAAACTCTCTTTCCTCTTGCCCTGCCCAGACTCTTACTGGTAACTCCCACTGGCCAAACCCAACCAGAAGGCAGAGTGCGGGGAACCCAGCAGATGCAGTCCTCAAGGGTCAGGCTTCCCGGGCTCAGAGCAGAGCAGACATTGAGGGTATAAGAGAGAGAGTGACCAGCCCAGCCATAGCATGATTCCAGTTGGGCTTCAGACCCCCTGGGGCTCTAAGCCTCCAGTTGGTGTCCCTCCGGTTGGTGGGTATTGTCTTCCAGTTCTCCCTTGTTGGTACCTCCTATGTCCTTGGCTAACACTCTAATGTCGGCTTTTCCTTTTAATCAGAATTCAAAATTACTCAACTTCCTTACTGCCCCAAAATAAAATCCCATTAAAAAAAAAAGACTTGACCCCACCTCAAAATTGTTTCTTTTTTACCATCACCCCATAATTCTAATACAATTAAAGCATGACTGCTTTATGCCATCAAACCAACTAGACTATGGGAAGGGCTATCTGCTTTCATTGGCCATAGCTTTGTCTCAGAGAAGCCTGCTTTTCTCTCTCTTCTACCTGCAGCAAATTCTCTGGGATAATTTTAAAACAGGACTGCACTTTTTCCCTGGCATACACAGTCAATAAGTTATTTCTTAGCAAAGTGAGAATCAGGAGTGATGATAAGAGTTAAAGAGGAAGGCGATGATCAGGAAGAATGCGGTCTTTGGAGCTACAAAGACCTGGGTTCAAGATCCAGGTCTGCCTCTTACCCTGTCCTTAAGCAAATAACTTTTTTTAGCCTCAAATATGGAAAATGGACATACCCTGTGGATAATAACAATAACTATTGCACATGTTTAAAAAGAAGGAAATAGCAGTGCATCATAGAGAGTTAAAAATGAGATGATGCATGAAAAGCATTTAGCTGTATTGTTAACTGTAGTTATTATAACTAGTATTGATATTTAGCAACATTTCAATGCTGTTAGAAGAGTTTTTCATCACCTAAACCCCAACCTCCTCTTCTGGTTTTGGCAGGAGGGGCAGTTAAATATATCATTTTTACTCAGGGGCAGGGTCTTTGTCCCCTTTTCTTATCATGCCAATCTTATCATACAGACAACCTAGAAAGAAATCACAGACCCTCTTTCTCTCTCTCCTGAGCCTAACAGCCCTGGCAAGGGAGCAGTGTGCATCCTAGCCTTCCTCCTCATCATACTCTCCAGTTCTTCAGAGCAAGGGTCTCCCCAGGAGAAGGACCACGGGCCCCAATCCCCACCACCACCACCCACCTGTCTCCAAGAGAAGGAGTAAGCAGGTCACTATTTCCTCTTTTCTCCTCTTTTGGTTCCCAATCCATTTTCTCCTCTGGGAGGCCTGAGACCAGTGAACTTTAGTGTTCAGAAGCTGGGGAAGGGTGTTGGCAGGGAAGAAATACAGGGGTGGGGTCGTATCTCCACACCCTCTCTGACTTCTCTGTTCTCAAATCATCTTACCAAACATTTATTTGCCAACTCCTTACACCTCCCTCTACATCTTCCATTACATATTCTTGTGGATACCTATATTCCTTGCCTAAAGACATGAAGACATAGCAGGACAGACAGGGTTTTGTTTTAATGGCATTGGATGACACAAAGACAGACAAAGCAGCACTCAGAGTGCATGCATTGCAAAACAGAAGCAAAGAGAAATGGAAAGAAGGAAGGGAAGAAGGGAGGATGAAAGGAAGGACAAAAAGAAGGCAGAGATGGAGAGAGGAAAGGGGGGAGGAAGTAAGGAAAGGAGAAAGGGAAGGAAGGAGGGAGAAGAGGAAGGAAGGAAGGAAACTTTTAAAGAGATGCAATTTGATATTTCAAAACAATTCTGAATTAGTCATCAAGGCAAAAAAGCAAAATCTTTTCTGGAGTTCCTTATATGTATTTTATGATATAATATTGTTTTAATTTTAATATACATTTGGGGAGAAGCTTCCCTTCCCACTGCCCCTGCACCCCAAATTATAAAAAGATTGTGTTCTAGCTAGAGCAATTAGGCTAGATAAAGAAATAAAAGGTACCCAAATAGGTAAAGAAGAAGTAAAACTTTCACTATTTGCTGATGATATGATCCTATATCTAGAATCTCCTGAAAAATACACAACAAAGCTATTAGAACTAATAGACAAGCTCAGCAAAGTGGCAGGATACAAGATTAATATGCAAAAATCAATAGCGTTTCTATACACTATTGATGTGCAATCTGAGGAGAAAATTAGAAAATAGTTTCATTTATAATAGCAATTAAAACAATCAAATATTTAGGAATAAACTTAACCAAGGACATAAAAGACCTATACTCAGAAAACTACAAAACATTGCTAAAAGAAACCAAAGAAGCCTTAAGTAAATGGAAGGACATTGTGTTCATGGATTGGAAGACTAAATATTATTAAGATGTCAATTCTACCCAAACTGATTTACAGATTCAATGCAATCCCAATAAAAATCCCAACAGGCTTTTTTGCAGAAGTGGGAAAACCAATTATGAAATTTATTTGGAAGGGTAAGGGGCCCCAAGTAGCCAAAAAGATATTAAAAAAGAAGAACAAACTTGAAGGACTCTCACTTCCAGACTTTGGAGCATATTACTTAGGTACAGTGGTAAAAACAGCATGATACTGGCATAAAGACAGACACATTGACCAATGGAACCAAGTTGAGGATTCAGAACTCAGAACTCAGAAACAGACCCTCACATCAAGTGATTTTTGACAAGGCTGTCAAGCCCTCCCAGCTGGGCCAGAACCATCTATTCAGCAAATGGTCCTGGGAGAACTAGATATTCATATCCAAAAGAAAGAAAGAAGACCCCTATCTCACACCCTATACAAAAATTAACTCAAAATGGATCAAGGACCTAAATATCAAAGTGACAACCATAAAACTCCTAGAAGAAAATGTAGGAAAACATCAAGATCTTGTGGTAGGCCGCAGTGTCTTAAACCTTACACCCAAAACATGAGCAACAAAAGAAAAAATAGATGAATGTGACCTCCTCAAAAGTCAATACTTTTGCATCTCAAAGGACTTTGTCAAAAGGGTGAAAAGGCAGCCGGCTCAATGGGAGAAAATATTTGGCAATCACATATCCAACAAGGGTTTAATATCCATGATATACAAAGAGATCATACAACTCAGCAATAAAAAGACAACCTGATTAAAAATGGGCAAAAGACTTGAAAAGGCAATTGTTCAAAGAAGAAATACAAATGGCAAAGAAACACATGAAAAAATGTTCAAAATCACTAGCAATTAGGGAAAAGCAAATCAAAACTACAATGCAAAATCATTTCACACCTATTAGACTGGCCGCTATTAAAAAGTCAGAAAACCATAAATGTTGGAGAAGATGTGGAGTGATAGGAACGCTTAGTCACTGTTGGGAATGTAGAATGGTACAGCCACTGTGGAGGACTGTTTGGCAGTTCCTAAGGAAGTTGAAAATAGACCTGCCATGTGACCCGCCAATACCATTACTAGGTATATACCCAGAAGAACTGAGAGCAGAGACACGAACAGATATCTGCACACTGATGTTCTAGTGGCATTATTCACTATTGCCAGAAGTTGGAAACAACCCAGGTGTCCATCAAGTAATGAATGGACAAATTGTGGTGTTTACACACGATGGAATATTAGGCAGCAAGAAGAAATAAAGTCATGAAGCATATGACAACATGGATCAACCCGGAGAACATTCTTTTGCGTGAAGCAAGCCAGACACAAAGGGGCAAATAATGCATGATTTCACTATTATGAACTAAATATATTGTGTAAACTCATGGAGTTAATAATTAGACTATATTTCACCAGAATATAAAATGAGGCTAGAGAATAGAAAACTGAGGTTTAATCTATGTAGAATTGGTAAAAAGGTTGTTGTAAATCTTTGGAAATGAATAGAAATGGTGAAGCATTTCATGGTGTTTGTAACTAGCAGTGATATTGTATGGGTTTGACAGCGGTTGAAAGGAAAAGTCTAAGGTCATGTATATTATTAGAAGGAAAGCTAAAAACTGTAACATGGTACTGTATATGACAGTAAAACCTCATGTAAAACATGAATATGGGTGGTATTGCATATATAAGACTGTTTTTATATAATATAAAAACAAATATACAAGAAAGAAGGAAAAAGAATAGCAGCTATGTACAGCAGGGGAAGCATAGAGAGATTGAGAGGTGATGAGTTGTGTTTGTTTTTTTGTTTATTATTATAATTATTGGAATAATGAAAGTGCTCTAAGAATGATTGAAGTAATGAATGCACAAATATGTGATTATACCAAATACCATTGATTGCATGCTTTGCATGGATTTATGCTTTATTAATATATACAAATAAAATGGATTGTTAAAAAAAATACATTCTTTAACTGTGTTAGCTGGAAAAAATACATTGTACAGGAAAGGGTTGATTTCCACTTTTTGATTAAAATGGCAAATAATAAAAAGAAAAAAAAAAGGGTTGTAACAAAGATTGTTCTGGAAAGGGAGGGCAAAGATGATTTAGACCACTTTAAGTCCTGCTCCACTTCAAACCCTTACTGTCCCATTGCATACAGGCACAGAAAGACAGATGACTCACTAGAAATCACCCCGCAAGCCTGCCAAGTGCTCCAGGCATCTGGCCATCAAATCTGTGTTTATTCCAACCAAGCAACCAGCTCCCATTCCCAGAGTGAGCAGGTGGAATATCTTTTTCAAAAGTCAATATAACAATCAACCACAAAAATTACCTGAACCAAGAGGAATCAGACTGCTTGTTTTGTTTTAATCACAGCTCTCTTTCAGAGTGCCTGCTACCTGGAGGTCACATACTTCCTGTGTGAAGTAAGGTAGCCCAGGACAAAAAGTGCTATTCAACATGTGTACATGAATTGCAAAATCTGGGTTATCCAGCACAACTCCAAGGAATTGCCACAGTCACGGTCACTGAGTATATTTGGTAAATTTTGCAAATATGCACTTGACTCATTAAACATGTTTTCTTTCCTAGCTTAGCATGCAAAAGTCACAGGAAAAAATTACTTAGTAGTACTTGAGTGCTGTTTAAATACGATTTTCTCACCATTACTTGGAAGGGGAAGGTACACAAAATTGGAACTGCATTGATAGGTAATCTCCCAAGTTTTTGTACATTTTTTATTTTTTAGGTGTACCCCTGACCAAAAAGTGGAGAATCACCAGCTCATGGTTTCCATATTATTTTAACAAATATTACCAAAGTGCCTTGCTCTATCAGAGAAGACTATTATTTCAACCCAGTGTATGCCTTAGAGAGAGCTGTGCTTAGCCTGGTGAGCGAGGAATTGGGCAGCACCCCATCACCGTCAGCCAAGTCAACCCCAGCAATCAAAAGAGTGACAGAAGGTGCAGCAGAACACCCTCATGCTCTTCCTTTAGTGCTTTTTCATGGTGTGAACTTTTAAATCTCTAGGGACTTATTTGAAAAAGATGGAAGTTGTCTTTACCATAAAAATGTGTGGTGTGAACACCCAGATGACAATCCTGTAACAGAAGAAAAGACAGCCAGACTGGGTGGTTGGTGCTCAAAGGAGAAATGCTAGGGAAGCTGAATGGAGCTTCTTCAATAAGCATAGGCACCCAGGAACAAGAGTAAGAGAAAGGAGAGGAACAAAGATACAGGTTCCCAGATGGAGGAGAAGGGGGGTTAGAGTAGATTGAGGAACTTGCCTTCTACGGGATCCTGATAACAAAGGAACACAGGAATTACTGATATAGAACAGCCTAAGTATGGAATTGACGGAGCAGCCAGTTAGAGAAACTTTGTCTGAGGCCAGAAAAGAGAAGAGAGGACGCAGCATCCCTAGGGAGAACCCAGGGGGCACCTGCCAGCACAATGATGGAGCTGATTCCTCTCGCAGGAGCTCAGCCAAAAGCTGAAGGGAGATGCAACCGGCATACAAACAGGAAAGAATCTCCCTGATCCAGAGATCAGAGAAGGTCTGAAGGCTGTTTCAAGGCCCAGGACCAGAGAGCAGCTCTCCAGAAGGTCTGTAACTCTGGGAGATTCAGCCCTAAGTATAAAAGAGAAATAAGTGCCTGTGGTGATTATACCATGCTTGCAACAAATAACAAGGCTGTGTGAATGGAACCAGACTTAGCAAAGATCTCCCTTGGATTTGTCAACCCAGATGGCCTCACACCCCTACGCAGGTTCATTTACACACCTGAGCCAACTGTTCATGCCAGACTTGAGCAAACAGTGCAAAGGGAGGGCACAGTGTGAGAGAGGGGGAAATAAAGACTGGAATCCAGAAGTTTGGGGATTAAAGGACACTATCTCACCTTCCCTCACAGCCTCATTTTCACCCTCAGCTGATATCATCAAAGGGTAACACCCAGATCTCACCAAAATGGCAGACACACTTCCTTTTGATCTATTGGATACTTTTGATCCGTTTGAAACGTCCCCATCTGGCACTGATTTGACTAAATCACTTAACAAATGGTTGTGTTCTTACACCATGGTAGGAACTGCACCAGGGTCTGAGACACAAAAACAATCCCCTGCCCTCAGTGAGCTCACATCTAACAAGGGGACAAATTATTAAAAGGGCAATTACAAAAGAGAGGGACCAGGGCCATGCGAGAGGGAAATTTGGGGCACAGAATTTTGTAATCTAGGAGGCTTGTGTAGCCTGGGGGATCAGGACCGTTCAATAAGTTTGTATTGGTTTCCTATTACTGCTGAGACATAGTAACACAAACTCAGTGGCGTTAAACAACCAAACTGTGGGGAAGGTAGAGGCTGCTCCCAATCCTGTTCTATCTGGTTCTCTCACTGCCCTGCAGGTCCCAGAAGCGTGGGAAGCAAGAAGGCTCTGTCGCAACACTAGTAAGCCCCTCCCCACCACCAGGATGCCCCAGAGAGAGATCAGTTCAGTCCAAGGGGCAGCAAAGGAGGAGCCCGAGAGGAGCTCAGCAAAGTTGCCAGCTCAACCTCCTCCTCTGAAAGTAGAAACGAAGCCAATAAAGGCAGCGGGAAAGGATAAATCTTCAGGTGAAAAAGTGCAAAGAAAAGGGAGCAAAGGAAAAACAGGCCGAAGTAGCTAACTAAAGATTTACCTGCAGAAAACGGAGAAACTAGAAACAAGGAGAGTCCAGCATCTGATGAAGAAGGAGAAAGAAGCCAAGTCTGATTAATATCTATACCATGTCTTATCATCAGTGATTCCTGTATTGTACAATCCAGAGGAATTTTTTCACCAACTCTTTTGCAAATGCAAGTTTTCTTGGTAGTTCTAGAAATACCTAATCCCATTTTAAAGCGTAAATTCTCTTTTTAAAAGGGAGAAATTATTTGCTGATTGTTCATTTTTTGTACAACCAGAAAATAGTGGCATATTGAATTATGGGAGGCACTGACAGTCTTGGATGTCAACTTAACATTCCATAGGTGGGGGGAGCAGTTTTTATAACCTATATTATACTGCAAGCTAAATGGCAACTTGGAGTTACAGAAGGATATTTAATGTGTGTATGATATTAAATAGTGAGTTAGTGAGACTTATGATGTAACAGCTTATCAACATCTGAAGATATTGGTACTTGATATTCTCTTGAGGAAAATCTGCCTCCAAATTTTAAGCTGCAAAGTCACTGGAATCACTTTAGAAAAGAATTACTACAATTACATGCCTTTTAAAATTTTAGGTATGTACATTACAGATTGTATACAAACTGTTCCATAATGTCTGTGTGTTGATCCTCAAAACAACCAATAAAATCTCAATTATGAAAGAAAAACAACACAACTTTATTATCATACAGAAATCCACAAATGGTTTTATGGGGCTACAATTAAGGTGTGGACAGGGCTGCATTCCTTCTGTAGGCTTTGGGGCAGAATCTCTTCCTTTCTTTTCCAGCTTCTAGAAGCCACTGCTTTCCTTGCCTCGTCGTTCCTTCCAGCAGTGGTACCCCCCCAACCTCTGCTTCCACTGTCACATCTCCTTCTCTCTGATTCTGACCCTCTTGCCTCCCTCTTATAAGGACCCTTGTGATTACATTGGGACCACCCAGATAATTCAAGATAATTTCCCCATTGCAAACTCCTTAATTTTGTCATGTCTGCAAAGTCTCTTCTGCCATGTAAAGTAAAAGCTTCACAGATTTTGGCGATGGACATCTTTGGGGAGGCATTGTTCTGCCGACCACAGAGTTAATACCTAAAAAATTAAAAACCCTTTGCATGAATAGGTCATCTCGTAATTATCAGTCCGAAAAGGTTATTTCTTGCTTTCTCTTCATCTTCATTTTTTTATTGGAGGAAGGACTCACACAAATTTTCTTCTTCACACAAACTTGCCACAAATCATCTGTTTCAGTTTCCCACCCACTATGACCAATACCACACAACGGATTGACTTAACGGGAATGTGTTGGCTCATGGATTCAGAGGCAAGAAGGCCAGACCCCTTCAGGGGTCAGGTGCATTCTGGCTGGCCGGCAATCCTCAGGTGGCCTGGCTTTCTGGTCAGTGGTGATGTCCTCTCCTTTCTCTTCCGGGTTGGTTGACTTCCGGCTCCTCCCCATGGCTTTCTCTCTGTGTGTCTGAATTCCTTCTGCTTATAAAGGACACAAGTAATCGGATTAAAGCCTGCCCTCATTCACTTGGGCAGCACCCTTAACTAAAATAACATCTTCAGGAGATGCTATTCACAAGGTTCACGCCCACAGGGATGCAAATTAGGATTAAGAATATGTTTTTTTCTGGGGTGCATAATTTAATCCCCAACATCATCTAAGTTACATGTAAAACCATTGTGGATAAAACATCAGCAAACTTCAGACATCTTCTGCAAAGCCTGTCCTGCTTTTCTCATTTCCAACTTCTGTAAAATGTTTCTATAGTGAGTCAGTCTGATTCTCCACATGCTGATTTTCCCACATTCTGGTCTCACAGCTCCATTTTCCTTATGGTAGGAACCAGTAAATCCCTTGAGCAGACTTGACTTTTCATGAACTGGCAAAACACACATTAATCAATTTCACTTTATAAATTGCATAAGAACAGAATCCAGAACAATTTCCTGATATCATTTGTTTGTATTGATATAATCTTGTATTGAAATTCTATAGTTTATTATATTTATAATTATATTTATAGAAGAGTGATGTGTGAGAGGGAAAAAAAGAAAAATGGTCATCCAAACTGGAACCAAGAAGAACCCTCACTCAAGTTTACAAGATTGTGAATATGGATATCTGGGACGGAAACCTTGGCCTCTGGACTCCAGACCCCATGCCCTTTGCACTAGACCCCGCTGTCTTCTCTATGTCATTCTTCTATTTGAAATTAAAACATTGGTAGCAATCCACTTTGGGTTTAAATAATTAGTCTTGATTTTCTCCTTTATTAAAAACCCCCAACCAATAGTAACAATTGGTGTTTGATAGAGTCCTTCCTGTTGGTTGATGTTTTACTCTGTGAAATATAAACAAGTTTCAACAAGAAAACAGAGAATATGTGATCAGTATAGCTTGGCTCCTGTTCAGGGCTGCCATGCCTGGCACTTGACAGCTTACAGAAAATGGATATTGGAAAGGAAGGTGACACTTCATTTAAAAGCAGAACACAGACGTAGGGGCAATGGTGTCGGTGAGAATCAGTTACATATCTGAAGAAAGTCATTGTGAGTCGAAAATAATGCTCGATGGCAATCCTTTTATTCCTCTCGAGAATTCCCCAGAGCGGCTCTTCCAGACTCTTGACTCCGGTCCCGTCCCCAGTCTCTCCTTCGCAGCCAGGTGGCCTCAGCAGCTACGGTGCCGAGACTAAGGCCATCCCTCTCTACCTCCCTTGACGACTCCCTTCCACGCCTCAAAATCATTCTGCACTCAACTTCTCTCCCCTTTTGTTTAGATCTTCTATCCTCATTCTCCACTCACTGCATCCCCTTGATCTACTGACACATAAAAATCCAAACTCCTCAGCATAGTATGAAACTCATGATCTATCTCCTGTCTCAACAGTGCACTGTTTGTGCTCTCCATTTTAGCCATGCAACTCACAAAGATCTTTCAATTTCTTTTCATCCACTGTTTCCTCTGCCTAGAAGGCCATTCCCCCATTCGTTGCCTGGAGAACTCCTAATCATCCTTCAAAACCCAGCTCAGTTGTTGACCCCTGTGATACTGTTCCTGACCACTGGCCCTCCCCAGGAAAGGTTAATAGTCCTTGCCTTGCATGGCAAGAGCCCCATGCTTGCTCCACCAGAGCCTTTAACACACAGCATTAGATTTATCAAGCTCTTTAAAGGCAGAGACTGCTCCTTTTAACTCTAAATCCCCAGTTTAAATCTAAATCTTAGCACAATCCTTGATACTTTGTAGACACCCAGTAAATGTTTGCTTAGGAATTGAATGTTCAAGTCCTTCCATTAAAATAAGAAAGAAAAGCCAATGAACTCTGCTCTCTTCTGAAACTGCTATTCAATCATATGTCCCTATTTCCTTTTCTCATGAAATATCTTACAACCCAGTCCTCATATCCTTGCAAGCTAATTCTGTTGCCTACCTTCCCCTGGATCTGCTTTATTGCTCCTAGATTATTTCTTAATCACTCAGTCTATTGGCAGCTCCTCACTTCCCATTCTCCTTGCCCTCTCTGTAGCATCTGATTGCTTTTATACTCCTGCTTTTCTGTCACTGCCTTTTCCTAGTTTTCTTAACTTTTGAATCAACTCCCCTTCCTCTTCCAACTACCCACCCACCCTCTTTCTCTCAGAAATCTTCGCCTTCCCCAACACTTCAACCATCAACTTTATATGTGGTCTGGCCCCAAAACCTCACTTTTTAGCTAGGTAGGGAGCATGTGTTAGATCAGCCGGTAATTAAACCAGGTAATACATGTAAAACATTTCGCGCAGGGCCTTGGCCACTTACCCAGCATTGTTGACCTCTAGCCTGGGTGAACTGGCCTCCAAATTGGCCACTCTTCTCCCTTTTCTCTTACCTCTAACTCTTCTTAAGCACTGCTTCTTTAATAATATTTCTAATGCAAAGTGTCAATTCCCAGGCTAAAAGCCTTCAACATGCCACCGCCCTCCACCCCATAAAAAGAGGAGGTTCCCCAGTATTCATCCACGGCAAAATGAGAAAGATAAAGGCAGCACAGTCAGTTTTTAATCGTTATATTTTTGTCTTCTTAAACCATTGCTCTTTATCTGAGATTATATACTTCCTGCTTCTTATATTAAAATGTTCTCTCTATAGAGAAGCAATGGTAATTTTTCCTTATTGGGAAAATACAGTGTTCATAACTATAAATGGTTTAAGTTTGTTTTTTTGGAAATCATCTTATCCAGCCTGTAGCTCTGGATTTTTACAAGGGACCAAGTGGCCTCTGCATTCTTAAAACATTGGATGAAGAGTTTCCTATTGCTTGTAGCTTTCTAAAACTATAATATGGTCAGAGACAAAAAAAAAAAAAATGTTTTTTATATTAAAGACTTCCCTTAAGATGTTCGTAGCCATCACTTTCCTTTAAAGAAGGAATGCTTCAAAATAAGTTGAATACTCAGGGACTAGAAATTTTTTCTGCCCTGAATTTCCTCCTGTTTTATACTTGGGAATAACGCATTGAGATTCTATGACTCCCGTGTCCATCGAGAGGGCACAAACATCCAGATAACTCAAAGAGCCTTTTTTAAATTCACACCCTTCCAATTTCTTAATGCTTATTTGCCTTTGGTTTGCCTCTACCTAGGATTTTGTAGACATACACACACTAATAGTGACTGTCATCAAATGCACACACATACGTTTAAACAGGCAATTAATCATTTTCTCCCCCCAAGACCAGATTTTACAGTCAGAAGCCAATTGTCAGCACACATGCTCCTTAAATAAACTGACACACATACCAGCTAATAGATTAATTTACATGGAGAAGGCGTCGTGGGAAGAAAACCTGTGTTCCCAGATTTCTCAGTCAGGTGCTCTGCCTGTTAACATAAAGATCAGTCCTCCTGGCTCCAACCCTTTGGGCAAAGTGCCCAAAATTACTTACAACTTCCAACACAGTTGATGCTAACTAAGATAGTTCTGCAAACTGAAAGCCTGGTTTACACAACGTAACCTAAGAAGGGCTCCAATCAGAAGGAGCAGATACGGCCGTTTTTTGTGGGGGAAGGGAACAGTTGACTCACATATGACTTTTTAAAGAGAAGATAATCATGCAGAAATGCTGCATGCTTTCAAATGCCCTTGCTGCTTGCTCTTCATGTGCCCCTGTGAGTGGGTAATGCCACAGGTTCTGAGGAAACTGACACCTATTGGGATTCATTTGTTCTGAAGGGAGAAGGCACTCACGTTCACCTGCACACTCCCTGGCATTCAGAACTCCCCCTTCCCCCTTTCCCTTCCCCTACCTTGGATCTCCTAAACCAAAGTCTTTTGTCCCATGCAGTCCTTGCCCTTCTGAACTGAATGTCAGCTCCTTGGTACAGCACCTTATTGGGGGAAAGGATCAGGATAGAGTTTGCTCAGATCTTTCAGAGCTCCAGAAAAGAGAAACTTGAGTTTTTGTATTTCACCAAATCACCCTTCTTAGTGCAATGATACAAGTGATTAGGATAGGGTGGGGAAGGGAATGTTTACATGACAAAGTAGGTTTCCAAAATACTGCAAAATGATCAAAGATATTGTATATTTAGTTTTAGTTTTCACAAACAAGAATCATTTGTGCTATTTTCCAAGTAAGATTCACAAAAATGTCCAATCTAGGTTGCTGCAAAGCTGCCCTATTTTTCCCCGTTTGGGGCTTCTGCATTGGTTGAGGGGGAAAGTTTTCTCTCAAAGGCCCTAGCAAAGAGGGGTTAAGGCTCAGGGTAAGGCTGCTCCTGG
>JAQZBX010005759.1:38059-55536 GCA_029593785.1 Cabassous unicinctus
AAAAAGGATTAGGCTCCTGCTGGCCCAGCAACTCGGTTCTGGCACCTCAAGAAGTGAACAATTTCGCTTCCCTTCCGTAACTGGAGCAAAGCCTTCCTCCCTGCAGGGGATATGGTCCCATTCTGAAGCAAGTTTCCTCCTGAGAGTCCGATTTTCTGAACAATAACCCAACTGTCTGTAGAGTCTGGGAAACTATCTCTTGCTAGAGTTTGGAGCACACCCTCCTACAAACCCAGACATGCACAAAAGTTCCACATTTCACCGCAGGAAGTAGGACGGGTGGCTTCAAGCATCATTAATCATTTCAAAGTGATTATTCTTAAAAAGAAAGAAAAGGGGGGGGGTGTAGTTTGAGTTAAGTCATGCCCAATAAAAATGAGCACTTCTTTACTTCAAAATCACATTTCCTTGATTCCATATGGAACATGAAGAGCTCTCTGTACTGACAAGAGCTGGGGTGAAACAGAGAATCTGTCTCCCCTTAGTTAGAACTCAGACAAATTCTCAAGTCATGACACGGATCAGAAGGAATGCCTTAGAGATTCAGATGGGGGTGAGAACCTGACTTCCTTCCTTTCCCTTCACGACCTGAAATGCACACATTTAGGAGAAGGAAAAAGCAAAAACAATTTGGGGCTTTGCTTTCTCCAGGAATCTTCCTTTTCTCCATTGAAAAGCCAGAAAACAAAGCTTGGGGCACTCCTGCTTTGTGCTCCTTAGCTAAGGAAATTGTGTCCTGCCACCCTAAGGCACAAGGCACTACAGCCCAGCAGCCAGGAACCAGAGAAAGCTTTGATTCCGTAGATCATTGTGCCAGTCAGTTATTCCTCCAAAAGGGAGCACAGCACTAGCTAGTTGTTCAAATGTGTTCACCTTTACAGAAAACATTCCCTTGTCTAAACCTTTGAAGTAAAATTGTTTCTCTAGCACAGGAAAAGGGATAACTAGAAAATGAAATCTTCAACACTATCATTCCTGGGACGTTACATTTCCTGCTGTACTAGGTTGAGAGGAAATTCACTTACATGAAATTGGATTAAAAAATTTTTTTTCCTGAAGTCACCTGGTCTACCAGAAGCATCTCCTGCCGGTTTCCTCTCTCTCTGAGCCCTGGGCCATACCCTCAGTCTTCATTTATTCCTTAATCAGGACATCTGGCTTTGGAATCAAGATGAAAAATCATAAAATAAAGGCAGAAAAGAGCCTGTCCCTTTCATCATTTCTCCGTGTTGCCTTCCAGCCAAAGCTTGCATACCCTTTGCACAGCCATGAGCCCAGGCAGCAGCACCTACATTTCTTTCTCCATCAGTCAGCTGCTTAACTCTCACACATAAGTCCTAAAATTTGTTTTAATTAAAATTTTAACAAGTGGAGGAGGGGATGGGTGTAACAAGTTTCACTTTAGTATTCTACATATTTAAAGATGTAATACAAATTATTAAATTTGGTGGGTTTTATTTTCTTTTTTCAGAGATTGGTTTCTTAAATTCAGCTTTGTAGAGACCCAAGAAGAGCCTTGTAAAATCTGCTGTGACTGAGCCACGTTAAAGATAAGCAACAGGAAATTGAGCGGGGGAGGAAAAAACGTCCATATGGGAGGGGTGTCCTGGCACCAGCCCCAGCCTGGTGAGGAGGGTGCCCCCATGGAGGTGTGGAGGGGCGGCCTCCTGTCAGGAGACAGAGTCGGAATAAGAATGGGGAGTCAGAGCCCCAGCAGCTAGAGGGGGTAGTCTGCTAGGGGGAGGGGAAGATGCGGGAAGTGAAGGTGGGAGATTGGTTCCAAACAGATCAGATAAGTAACTATCTTAAGGACAACAGAAAGGGAGAAAACTGGAATCAGCCTGTGTATTGTTGAACTGGAATTGGATATACTGATGTGAACAAATGGTTTTCACTATGCATAGATCAAATAGAATAAATATAATTCTATCCATTGAAAGGGCATGGGAGTGATGACCCCACAATAGCCATGAGCACACCCAGCACCCAGATATTCACTTCTAAATACATCTTCTGCTACAGGATACCAGGATTCTTTGGAGAACTAGCTAATTCCAGAGCTGGGACAGGGAAAGTACAAGACGAGTCTGAAATCTCTCACCATGCCAGAAAGCAAGAAAGAGTCTGAGGCAGAAATTTCAGAAAGAGCTAGAGACAAGCTTGAACAAACTCCCACTGGCCAGATCAGGAACAAATTGAGCATGAAAAAATTATAATACAGCAGACTATAACTTAGTAAATAAAATGGAAAATCATGAGTCTATTCTGAAATGAATGAATGAATAAATAAATAACAAATAAATTAACTGAAAGCTTGATGAGGAACACAATATTTACAGAGTTTCAAAGTACCTCCCAGCAAAACACTTATGAATTGCAAAGAAGACAGTAACTTTAAAGCGGAGAAAGGCAGTGGATGCAGCTCAGTGGTTAAGTGCCTGCTTCCCATATACGAGGTCCTGGGTTCAATGCCCAGTACCTCAAAAAATAATAATAATAAATAAATAAATAAAAATTAAATAAAGTGGGTGTATAAGTCAGCCAAAGGGGTGCTGATGCAAAGTACCAGAAATCTGTTGGCTTTTATAAAGGGTATTTATTTAGCGTAAAAGCTTACAGTTATAAGGCCCTAAAGAGTCCAACTCAAGGCTGTTTTCTCACCAAAGTCAGTTGCCATGTGTTGAAGCAAGATGGTTGCTAATCTCTGCAAGAGTTCAGCCTTCCTCTCTCTCAGCTACAAATTGGCAAAGGGCTTGTTCTTTCCGTCATCTCTCCCCAGAGCTCCAAGATCAAAGTTCTCTCCTCTGCCATGTCTTTGGAGCTCTCTCGCTTCCCATGTAAGTGTCTGCTTATATCAGCCCACCAATAGAGTAGGGACTCAACCCTGAGTCACGCCCTACTGACGTAGTCAAATCAAAGCCCTAATCTTTTATCAAGTAAATATAAAACCTTTGGATTTAATACAATCAAAAGGTATCACACTCAGGAACAGACCAGTTTACAAACATGATTTTTCTTTTTTGGGGATTCATAAATAGTCTCAAACTGCCACAGTGGGGAAGCCTGGCAGTCACCACCTTATTTAAGTGCTCCAAGTAAATATCATCAATATGGAACAAATTGAAATCTAATAGGGTGCAGTGATAAGAACACAGCATCGCTTCTACGTCATTTCTGCCTAGAAAGCACAACCTGAATCTAATCATGAAGAAACATCAGACAAATCCAAATTGAAGCACGTTCTACAAAATAACTGGCCAATCATCTTCAAAAGTGTCAAGGTCATGGAAGTCAAGGGAAAACTGAAGGAATGTTCTAGGCTGAAGAAGACTAAAGACATGTGACAACAAAATTCAACATGTCATTTCTAATGGGATCCTTCTGCTATAGAAAATATTATTGGAACAATTGATGAAACTTGAATGGAGTCTGAGGATTAAATGGCAGCAATGTGTCTCTGTTACTTTCCTGATTTCGGTGGATGTATTGTAGTTATGCAGGAGAATGTCCTTATTTGTAGGAAAGACACCCCAAATTACTCAGCTGATGGGCATTATGAGACAACTTACTCTCAAATGCTTCAGGAAAAATGCTATTTGTAGTATACAAAAAAATATATGCCCAACTCTAAGTTTGTCATTGTTTCAAAGTACTTCAAAAAATTTTAATAATAATAATTTTTTAAAGCTTCCAAGTAAGCACTTGGAAGGGTAGAGACAGTGGAAATTCGGTTTTCCCCTATACCTGGCACATGCTTAGTCCATGTGAGTGCTCAATAAGTATTTGCTGAATTTCAATGTTTGAAAACTCTCAGAAATACAGAAGGAACATAATGAAAGGGCTTTCATTAGGTTTGCTTATTTTATTTACAAACACAGGGTTTACTATGTGCCAGACATTTTTTCTAAATATTTCACAAATAGTCCTGTAAGGTAGGCACCATTATCCCCAATTTACAGCGAAGAGAACTGAAAGTCAGAGAAGTTATGTGACCTGCCCAAAGACATATATCTAATTAGTCGTAGAGAGTCAAGCCCAAGCAGGCTGGTTCCAGAGTCCATGCTCTTAGCCCCTTGGCTGAGCTTCATCTCCAAGATCCCACCTGCAGAAAATTTAAGTATCTAAGGTCTTTCCCATTCAAAATATTTGGTCCTCAACTATACAACTGGATGACTGCATATTCTAAATTTACTAAAGAATGTCATATCCTTTATTTCATAATGGGTAGAACCAGCCCAAGAGAAATCTCTTTCCAAAGCTAGGATCTGACCTTTGTGAGTAGTCCTTGTCTACTAACTTTCATCTTCATCTAAGTCTCAGTCACCCAAGTAGACCTTTGGTTCTTACTTATATCAACTGCCACTTACAGGGCCCCAATTTTTTAGATTTTTATCTGCTGTGCACTTCCCTTGGTCCTGCTTGCATCTGAATTTTCCATGGAGTACACATTTCCCACATACATCGTGGTACAGCTAATCTTCCATGTGGCAAGGAAAGGTGCATTGGCCACTGTCTAAGGTCCTACACTATGATATCTCACCTTCATCTTTCTCAGGAAACTGAGGCAGTGAATGAAATGAGCCTCCTAATGGAATGGATATTTCTGTATCCCCCATGAAAAAAGTTGAAAATATTCTGCCAGATACAGCCTTTTCTGCCTCACTTTCTCCCTCCCATGAAATGTGAAAATATTTTGGTCATTTACACTCTTCTAGGGAAAGGAGCTTTGTCAATACCAAGACATGCATTAGACTCCCCTTTATAGCAATGGCTCATAAAGTAAACCCAATAAATAAATACACTTCTTTATAATTCAGTATAGCAAGTTACCTAATAATACTGTAATAGGCCCAACACAATGAGTTTTTTCATGAGAAAAGTTTCACTATTTTTGTAGTCTATGATGTTATTATGAAAATGTATCACAAGTTTCAGGTAGGCCTAGAGAAAGTTCCATGCTGCCAAATAATAACTCTTAGCATTTTTATCTTCAAATAACATTTAGTTATAGGAACAACATCTCCCATTCGCTATGCCCCATTTTCATAGGAGCACAAGCAGAAGACATGAAACTTAGATGCTGTTTCTTCTCTTTCTAATTGAACTGCAACATTTTCTGGCACCTCTTCTCTGTTCCAATTTCCAATCATATGCAGGTACTATTTCCTCAATAAATATATAGATCTATAGATAGATGCATGCATACTGTGTGTGTATCCTCTACTATCATTGCCCCACAGAGATTTTCTCTAAGCTGCAAAATCACAGTTGCTAAGGCTCTCAGTGCCCCACCCATATTCTTCACACTTACCACTTCACCTGCCCAACTTCCAACAGCCAGCATCAGCCTTTCTCTGCTTAAAGGTGTTCTCTTTTGTTGCTCAAGCCCATTTTGTTGCTTTGGAGACAGGCAAAGTATTGTTGAATTAATGTTTTCCAGGAGCAGTCTTCAACCCATGAATAAATATAGGTGGTGCATAAACATCCCAGCTCCTTTGCCCCTCGACTCCCTTGTGGGAGTGTTTTCTATACTGGCTGCCAGAACTTTCTCAGCAAGATTGAACTCCAGCCACCCACATGGTAACTGACTTGATAAGATACCCTTTATTAGTTGTCTTCTTTCTTTTCTGTCTCACTTTCCCACTCCTCTACTGGTGTTCCCTTTAACTGCTAAATTAGCTACTTGTACTTTAATCCTTGCCTTAGGGTCTTCTCCTGGGGAAACCTAAGCTAAAGTAATCACCCTCCAAGGAATATGGAAGCTGACCAAAAGCCACTGGACAAACAGCTGCCCTGCTGTCGCCATTGTTTACAGTTCTTCCATAGAAGAACTTCAAAGCACAATTTGTATCTAAGCCTTTAATTCCTTTCCTTACCTCACTTATATCCTCCTCTTTTTTCTCCCACTTTCTGCCAAAGTTTACATCCCAATGATAGGTTTCTTCTCCCCTAGTTCTCAATAACCCACATGCAAAGGTTTTACTTTCCTGTCAGCCTGTTGTCAGACATGTCCACCATGTATGACATCAACTCTTTTATTCCGTTGCCTCTCCTGAACAGTGTATTTAGTCTTCCTTCTGAACTACAGATACAGCCTACCATATGTCTGGTTCCACCAGGGTCATCCTGCCATCTGGACGACGGAAGCTTATGCCTCAGGGAAGACATAGACATAAGCCAATTTACATTAAGGCACAGATCCTAGACATACAGTCTAAGTTTGGCCACAGAGCTGACTCCAGCTGACAGTGCCACCAGCCTCTGATTGATTTCACCCACAATATGTGGAGATTCCCTGGCCTCATAGACAGAGGCAAAGACTCTGCATGACTAATCCGATTGTTTCTTCTCTTGCTGAACTCATCTTTACTGGATCTGGGGGCACCAAAGCCAGGATAGTAGTTTCAGGTGCCTTCCCTGCCAACCTATCCAATTCCCTCAGGCTGGTCTGAAAAGCACCCAAAGACACTGTAGCCCTGATCAGAATTTTCTTTACAGTTGTTCTTAGCATTTCTGTGACCATTAATATTTTTTTAAAGATCAAAGGGCCAGTTACAATAATAAAAATCAAAGTCACTTAGCAACAGTTTTCTACAATCTCTTTTGCTTCCCCAAACACAATGGAGTAAGTGCAGATTTGCTTTTAGTTTCCTACTTTCTGTCTTATTTCCAAAGCAAAATTTCTGCTTTCTCTATTTATAATGACATGGCGGGTGGAAAGAATCAGTCAGTATTTTCAGCAATCATCTACTTTTGCCATCCTAGCACTTCACACAATTTTATTGAAAATGTTCTTTTGGAACCCAGAAACAGGGAAAAATGGGCTGCTCTGTTAGCAGCTGCCATTTGCTAACTGCACTATAATAATCCTTTCCACTTACTAAAGATTTGGAGTCCTCTTGTGAGGAATGCTGGTCATGCTTGTGCTGTGTGCTGATAAGATACAGTCCTTGGCTAGCACATCTTTCTCACAGCCCCACAGTCTCCCTTTGTGGGACTGTGTGTGTTGTGCATAACAAAACAGCTTTATTGATGGGTTTTTCACATACACACACACACATACTTTTTTTTTACTTAGAGAAGTTGTAAATTAACAGAAAAATCATGCAGAAAGTAGAATTTCCATATATTCCCTTATTAATAGTACCTTGTATTAGTGTGGTACATTTGTTACAATTCATAAAAGAATATTATAATTGTAATATTAGCTATAGTCTACAGTTTACACTAGGGTTCACTGTGTTGTATAGTCCTATGGTTTTTTAAATTTTATTTTAGTAATATACATACAGTCTAAAATTTATTTCTTTTAATCTGCCTGGAAAGTTTTCACAGGTGATGTCCAAATCTAATCTTAACACAGACTCTCCAGGAGGTCTTCTGTAGGGTTAAGTACATTCCTAGTGTCTAGCATAGCACCTGACTTGCAGTAAGTGCTCAATAAGTATTTAGCTCTTTATCTGTCTGTCTATCTATCTATCTACCTATCTATCTATCTATCTATCTATCTATCTATCTATCTATCTATCTATTTATCTATCTTCTTATCTAACTACCTAAATGAGACATCAGGCCAGCTAAGAAGTGTCCAGCAGAAATGTTGGTCTTTAAAAAGTAATAACAGAACATTACTTTATGAGAACTGGTACATTGAACAAGTATGGTCTTAGTGCCTTCATTCTCTTCCCAAAGCTTGAGTTCTTGGAAAACTGATCCTTAAGTTCAAGGCTAACTTAAGTATATTAAAATGACTAAGAAGATATGACTATAGGTTATGAAAAGAGTCTAGGAAAGAGATAATTCAGCTCTCTAATGATTTTGTGTGGAAATTCAGTCAATGGGCACAAAATCTGTACTTCCTGATAAGATGGGAGTCCTCCTCTTATAGCTCTCTTTTAAGAATTTACAAGGTCTTTGTCTCCTCAGCTATTGGAACACAGGACTATATTGGGTTGCCTTTGCATCCCCGGTGCCTGGCACAATTCTGGCACATTGTCAGCACTCAATGAAAAGCTGGTGAATGAATGAATCAGTATATTATAGGAAATAAACTATGTAATATATGTCCATGTCTTTTTTTTAACTTTTTATTTTTATTTTTTTAAAGAAACTTAGATTACATAAATGTTACACAAAAAATATAGGGAACTCCCTTATGCTCCACTCCCTAGCCCTCCCACATTTTCCCACATCAATAGCATCCTTCATTAGTGTGGTACATTTGCCACAATTGATGAACACATCTTGGAGCATTGCCACTAAGTGTGGATTAGTTTACATTGTAGTTTACACTCTCTCCCACACATTTTTGCAAGTTATTACAAGATATACAATGGCCTGTATCTGTCATTGCAATGTCATTCAGGACAATTCACAAGTCCTGAAAATGCCCCCAAATTACACCTATTTTTCCCTCCTACCTCCCCTCAGAATCTCCAGTGGCCACTGCCTCTACATCAATGATAAAAGTTCTTCCATTGCTAGGATCACAACAAGTCTACAGCAGAACAACTGTAAGTCTACTCTAGTCCATCATCCATTCCCCAATCCTGAGGATTCTGTGATGGTGATGCCCACTCCACCTCTAATTGAGAGGGGGCTTAGATCCCATGTGGCAGATGGATGGGACTTTCTTGCTTGCAGTTGCAGACTCTCTCTGTTCCTTGAAATGGTCAATGTCAATCATCATCTCCTTGTTAGTTGTCCTGGGTGAGTCCAATGAACTGGAGAGGAAGTGTTGAAAGTCTGTTGAGATTCAAGGCCCAACTGGCACCTGGACAGCACAAAGATTTAAGTCTCTTGGACACACCTATCAAGTCTAGTACTAACTAGAAGTTCAAATAGAGGGGCAGGAGAGTGATGTCTAGGGAAAATACAACTGAGTCCAACTCTATCACACTGGGGAGCATAAATTCCAAAATAGGGTCCACTGGCAGGGTGCCAAGCTCCTGAGCTGTCTGCTCTGTCTACAGTGTCTTGATGTCTCCAGAGTCATCAGGAGGACTGCTATTTGAGGTTATATTTACTTGGGCAGTCAATAGCTTCCTGCTGAGACGTGCACAAGAGTAACCTCTGAAATGACCTCCCAATTCATTTTGAAATCTCTTAGCCATATAAAACCATTTGTCTTTACCTTCTCCCCTTTTTGTTCAAGGTGTTTTTCCAGTTGCATTGCTAGTTGATACTTGGTAGTAATCCCTCAGTGCCAGGAAGACTCATCCCTGGGAGTCATGTCCCATACCAGGGGGAAGGTAATGCATATATATGCTGCTTTTGGCTTAGAGAGAGGCTACATTTGAACAGCAAGGAGGCTCTCAGGAGGTTATGCTTAGGCACCCTATAATACTAGACTAAGTTTCAATTTTAAAAGAAAAGATTCATAAGTACAGTCATCAAAATCAAGGGCCCATCGATGGTCTATCCTCCTTCACTAGTCACTGCCCCTGTACTCAAGGGACTCTTGCTGTCCCATTAGAGAATGTGGCAGAGCTCTCCAGGATGGGAATTCGATATTCCTTTGGTTATTGTGTGAATCTCCACCCACTATAACAATGCCCCATGAACACTTGAACACATTCTTATGCCTTATAGGTATGCCCCAGGTAAATCTACTCCCATGCATCCCCCATCTCTGATACCCTGCACCAATGATCTTCCCCTGCCATAGTTGTAACCCTTCTGTGATCCAAAACTTCAAAATTGAAGCCAACAAAATAACTGAATACAATTAATAGGAAAATGATATAATAATGATAGTTTTAAAAATAACAAATAAAATACAAAAAAATTTTAAGTTTGAAATTACAAAAATATAAAATATATAAAATTAAAAATTTTTTGATATTGTGTCTTTCATCACTGTAAGATCTGTTGTCTTATATGTACAGTGACATTTGCTTCCATTTATTCGCCTAGTATCTAATTTTTTTCATTTGTCTTCAAAGAAGCTTTAGGTTACCGAAAAGTCACATACAGAATATAGGTGATTTCCATATACCCAACATCCTCTTCCTTTTCCCCTTTCCGCTATTAATAACATTTTACATGTGGATGGTACGTTTGTTACAATTGATGTACAAATGTTGAAACATTACTACTAACCATGGTCAATGATTTGCTTTGTGGTTTACAATTTGGACCATACACTTATAGATTTTGATGAAGTTTGACGTGGTCTGTATCCATCCTTGCAAGATCACGTAGAACAATTCCATCACCCCAAAAGTGTCCCGTGTTCCATCTATTCTATTTCTCCCTCCCTCTCCCCTTGGGACCCATGGTAACCACCAAGATTAACTCATTGAAGGACCAGATTCATAGTTACTTGCAACAACATTGAGGGCTTGACATACTGGCCTGTCTTCCCCTATTAGGCACTGCCTATGCTCTCAAGAGACTCCTGCCCCTCTATTTGAGATCATAGCAGGACTGCCCAGGATGGGAGTCCAATGCCTTCCCACTCATTATGTGAGTCTCCACCCCCTGATACTACACACTATGACAAGATGAACACTAGACAATCCCCAGGTGTGCCTTGTCCCGCGTGCCCCCCACATCCAACACCTTAAACCAGTAACCCTCCCCTGCCATATTTGCCAAAAGAACTTTCCCATCGCTGTAGTTTCAACCACATACTCACAAATCCCCAGAGTTCACCTGCTACCTCCCCCAATTCCATGGACAGCCTTTCCCACCCTCCCCGCCCAACGGCCCTCACAGACCAGCACTGCTGAACCCAGTAACATCACTGCACCACTGTCATGTCCATCCACTGCACAAGTACACCCTTCCACCTTATCATAGATTTTGCCCATATAGGCATTGACTCACAACCTTCTTCTCCTTTTCTGTCTCCAGTAAACCTATCTTCCAGACTCTAGCTCTGTGAGTCTGCTCAATTTGCTTAATTCATATCAGTGAGATCATGTAATATTTGTCCTTCAGTGCCTGGCTTGCTTCACTCAACATAAGGTCTTCAAGATTCATCTATGTTATCCCATGTGTTAATACTGCATTCCTTCTTACAGCTGAGTAATATTCCATTGTATGTATGTACCACAATTTGTTTATCCATTCATCTGTTGATGGACATTTGGGTTGTTTCCAACTTTTTGCAATAGTGAATAATGCTGCTATGAACATTGGTGTGCATATATCTGTTCGTGTCCCTGCTTTCAATTCTTCTGGGTATATACCCAGCAGTGGGATTGCTGGATCATGTGGCAGTGCTATAGTTAACTTCCTGAGGAACCACTAAACTGTCCTCCACAACAGCTGCACCATTCTACAGTCTCACCAGCAGTGGATAAGGGTTCCCATACCTCCACATACTCTCCAACACTTGTAGTCCTCTATTTTTTTAATAGCCACCAGTGTAATGTGTGTAAAATGATATCTCATTGTGGTTTTGATTTGTATTTACCTAATAATTAGTGATGTTGAGCATCTTTTCATGTGCTTTTTAGCCATTTGTATTTCCTTGGAGAAGTGTCTATTTAAATCACTTGCCCATTTTTTAAATTGGTTGTTGTCTTTTATTTTTAAGGTGTAGCATTTCTTTATATATGCTGGATATTAGGCCACATCAGATATATGGCTACCAAATATTTTCTCCCCTTGTGTAGACTGCCTTTTCACTTTCTTGACAAACTCCTTTGAGGTGCAAAAGTTTTTAATTTTGAGGAGGCCCCATTTATCTATTTTTTCTTTTATTGTTCATGCCTTGGGTATAAAGTTCCTGAAACCATTTCCTATTACAAGATGCTGTCCATGTTTTTCAAAGGTCTAAGCACTTACTAATACAAGATGGCCTTGTCATTGACAACTTGAAAGGTCTCTCTGATTCTAGAACTCAATTTAAAAACAACTAGAACTCCATAGAGGAAGCTCTCATCAATGGCTGAAGGGATTAGGGGCATGAAAGCCCAAATTCCTTGCCCTGAGTCAGGACACACTCTGAGGGCTCAGTAACTTGCCTCTAGAGTTCCCTGCAGGATGGGCTGAAGCAGGCCTGCATGAGACCATTCCTGAAATCACACCCTTATTTGTCTGCCTTTTCCCTAACATGCTTCTCTTGCTCCCGTACTTGTTTCTCCTGCCAACGCTCCCCTAACAAAGTAGTAACAAACAGAAAAAAAGTTAGAATTAAAAGTCAGTCTGTGTTATACCCTTCCTCAGAAGCACCCTGCTCCCCTCTTCCCCTTCCCTGGTCATCAAGCACCATTGCTGCCCAATCACTATCTTCCAACCCTTGAGTCCCGCTCTCCATTTCTACTTATTATCTCCCAAACCCCACCACTTCCTGCTTCCTACACACATATTGCCACCCTTGACTTTTGACTTCTCCTGCTCATAACATTCTTTTGTACCACTATTAAATTCGAAGGCTCAAATGATGAGCCTTTTGGGATGGGATGAGTCTTTATCCCATGCTCTCTCAAAGAGAAAAGAGGGAGAGTAAATTTTACTCCTTGTTTGAAGGACCAGCCTATTTGAGCAAATAGGCAGACAAATTGAGGTACCTGTTAAGGAAAGGCAGGGGAGTCCCTGTTCTGTTCAACACATGATAAGGGTACAAAACAATGAAAGGTATAAAAGGAGAGACTAATGTTTTAAAAATAAGGTGAGATGAGGTTATTTCACCTCTTATTTATTGAAAGAGACAAATCCACCTGGACATATTCTAAATTATAAACCAGTTTTCTCAATTCTGTTCCCTGTCTTCTTCCTCTACAAGGAACTCTCTTTTTTAGTTTGTGGAAGGCCCACGCTATATTGGAGGCAGCATTGCCGTTGCCATTTAGTCATTTGGACATGGGTGACAGTAATTTCCCATGAGCACTACAGACCTTGATCTCCAGGAGGACTGTGGCCATACTGAACTGGTTTGGAAGGTTATTTGATTAATTCAGGTTTGTGAGTCACTACCAAGTCCCCAAATTGTGAATAGAGACAGATATGGAATCCATTCTTTCTAAAGCCATCTGATGCAGTCATGCAGATCCTACCTGATCTTCTCAGTCTGCTTTGGCCCCAGGGATAGAGAGCAAACTCTATATTGGATTTTATTGTTTCTTTATAAATAGTGTTCAATATTCATATCATTTAGCACTTCCTCTACTTTATTTTTGCAATTTTAAAAGTTATGGGGAAGTTGGTCAGTTTGCCTGCCCTGCCATTACTTTTTCTAGAAAGTATGTTTCCCTGGCCACTCTGACTGTACAGTAGGTCCCAGGACCCTAACTCCAGGCCATGTCAATTAAATCAGAAGTGAGCATCGAAGTCAAGACGTGCATATGTCAGGAAACTGGGATCGAAAATACAGGGGATCTAGTCAATCACTTTTGGGTGCTTGGATTGGAAAGTGATATAAATCTGAGGCTGGGGCAACCATGTTAGTTCAAAAGAAAGTGAAAGGGAAACTATTGGGGGGTGGGTGATATGCAAAGAGAGACAGAGACAAGAGAGAAAGGGGTCCTAGAGAGACATAGTAGTTATCCAGCTGTCAAGACCCTCCACTGCCAGCTAAAATGTCTGCCTTCAAGTTCTATTACATACTCCCTATCCTTCTAATAAATTCCCCTCTTTGCTAAAATGAGTTTGAGTGGATTTAGCCACAAAAAAGAAAGAAAAAGAAAAAAACAAAAACAACTCCTGTCTACGATAGAAAAAGGAAGTTTGTTTGAAAACTACCTCAAAGCAAGGGACAATCCATTAAACAAATGATTAGTGACTTCTCAGCATTATACTATTATCCTATTTCTGTAAATCAGAAAAATGGTCACCTACATTTAGAGTGAATTATACAGCCTCTTGTCATTTTAGGAAATAGTCTCAGATTAAATAACCAAATTCTGAATTTCCAGACAATTGAACAGTGTCACACAGACTCTCAGGTCAACTTATCTGTAATTGTTACATGAGCTAATAAATTCATAAAGCCTAAAACATTACAGAAAAGGGAGAGAGCAGGCAAATAGCCTTATCTCTCAAGTTTGCCTCAATTTCAGAACAAACGTAGTAGAGCTAAAAAGAACTGGTTATTCTCCCTGTGGTGAAATGTACTTTCCAGCAATATTGAGTCCTTCCCACCAGTACTGGGTTACGATGTCAGCATGGCTTAGTTATTTCTCATGCCAACAGGACGGTTGACCTAATTACTTGGGTGCCAACATGAGAGCTGAGTCCTTAGTTTCTCTTCCAGATGTGAGAGCATGACCACCCTAATAAACAAGATACCCCCTACTGCCAAACATCTTTCCACAGGAGACTGCTAACCAATGCCATCTGAGTTGTAATGGTTTCTCTTCCGGAATCTGATGCAGCATTTCACATGTACATTTGAGCTGGTTGCCAGCCTTTGGCAATTTTCAAGTTTCCCACAGATTAATGAAAAATCCAGCTGTTTCCAACTATTTGGAACAGAGTGATATGTGATAAAATGAGGAGGGAAGAGAATCTTTATCCAATTTCTCCAGCAGTTGGAGAGATTTGTTACACATTGGGAAGAAAAATTACAAGCTCAATTGTTCAAAGATTTTTTTAAAAAATCTTTGTGTTGAATTTCTGAGAATGCCTTTTATTTACCAAACAGAGCTAAAAAGCTGTTCTTTGATTAATCTTGTATGACCTCAATTTGCCTTCCTAATCCAGTCTGGGAGCAATATCAGCAAAAGGTAAGCATCTATGGCTCAAAGTGAAGGCCATTTAGATAGCTTGATCATGATCTGAAAACAGACTGCAGTTAAACAAAACTGTTGTGTAAGTCAGTGCTCCTCACCATATCCTTGCTGAAGGATCACTTTGTCTGTCTGCTAGCTGATTTAAGATATTTCACAGAGTCTTTTCAACAAAAAGTACTGAAACTATTGTTTATCCATAAACAAAAACACTGAAACATGACCCACACTTCCAACTCTTACAAAAATGAACTATGGACTGAAAAAACTAAAGCTATAAAACTTCTAGAAGATTTGCTATGACACCAAAAAGCATGATCCATAAAAGGAAAATTTGATAAATTGGAGCTCATCAAAATTAGGAATACCTGCTTTCTGAAAGACACTACTGGGTGAATGAAAATACAAGACTTACTGAGAGAAAATATTTGCATAGCATATATCTGAATAAAGACATATCAAGAATACATAAAGAACTCTCAAAACTCAATAATGAGGATTGTGGGAAGATGGTGAAGAAGATAGCTCCAGGACTCAGTCTTCCCACCAAAACAACTATTAAACAGGCAGGAACTGTCTGAAACAGCTACTTTGAAACTCTAGAGGCCGGAAGAACTCTGTACAGCATCCAGGGATGAGCTGGAAAAGAGGCTGATAAAGTATAGTAAAGAACAGTAAATAGCTCTCTCTGTGTGATGGCTACTGGTGCCCATCACCCACTCTCACAGAAGGCTGCCTTGGGATCCAGCCCCTGGCTATCTTGCTGGTATCATAAAAATCCCTTTACCAAGACCAGGGGCAGGCATAGCCAATCACTGATCACGGATTTTGATTTGTGACTTCAGATCCCTGGGAGGCCCAGCTCTGAAGTACCAGATAAAGGCTGTGGCAGCCATTGGTTTAACTCTCCCCAAACAGACAATGGCAGTGGAGACTTAAAAACACAGTGTTTCCTTAAAGCTGTGAGGGACAATTAGTTGAAAGGCTGCATTTTCTGAGTAGGCTAGGAAAGCTCAGCTTTGGGGAGCCATCAGACAATCTCTTGGCACTCTTCCTGATCCCCTCCCCAGGGAATTTTGGAGCCAGTCTGTGCCTCTTTCTTAGGTCCATGGCCCTGTTTTTGGCTGGGAAAGACTGGCATGGGAAAGTCTTCTCTGGTGTGCTCCTCCTCCCAGAATTTGCCCCCAGGCAAAAACAGCTTGAGACAATGAAAGGATCATAAGAAACTATAGAGACAGACAGTCTAGGGCAAAGGTCTGCCAGCTTCAAACAGCCAGGAGAGGGAGGTTTGTCTCCTGGGAAACAGAGGGGACAACCAAACTCCTGTAACAGGGGAATTCCAAGTCAACTAAGAAGCTGAAGCCCAGGAAAACACAGAGGCCCAGCAAGACAGGGAAAACCTGGCACACTGCATTCACTTCGGGCAAACATTCCTGATAGGAAGAATGAAGCTAAAAAAAATCCCTGTCTTGTTACCAGCTGATTACAAAATCAAGAAATAGACAACTCTGGGAATAAATCCCAGTTAACATTTTAAAATGTACAGTGTACAACAAAAGAATACAAGAAAAACAAAGAAACAGGAAATGATGGCCCATCTAAAGGAATAGGATAAAAATCCAGAAAACACCAAAGAAGACAAAAGTGTAGACATACTAAACAAAGTCTTCTTTAAAAAAGATCTTTAAAATGCTGAAGGAAATAAAGGAAAATACAGAGAAAGAACTAAAGAGTATCAGGAAAACAATGAATGAGCAATATCAAAGTCTTAGTAAAGAGATATAAATTTTTAAAAGGAACCAGACAGAAGTACAAGAGTTGAACAGGACATTAAAGATTTATACACCATGATCAAGAGGGATTTATTCCCGGTACATAAGGTTGGTTCAGCAAAAGAATATCAATGAATGTAATACACTACATTAACAGTATGAAAGAAATAAATAAATAAACCACATGAACATGTCAATTGATGCAGAAAAGTCATTTGACAAAATCCAATATCCTTTCTTGATAAAAAAAAAAAAAAAAAAAAAAAAAAAAAAAAAAAAAAAACACTTAAGAGCACTAGGAATAGAAAGAAACATCTTCAACACAACAAAGGGCATATATGAAAAACCCACAATTAACATCCTACTTAATGGTGAGAGACTGAAAGATTTCCTTCTAAGATGAGGAACAAGACAAGGAAGTCCATGTCACCACTGTTATTCAACATTGCAATGGAAGTTCTTGCCAGACCAATTAGGCAAGAAAAAGAAAAGTTATCCAAATTGGAAAGGAAGAAGTAAAACATTCCCTACTTGCAGATGATATGATACTATATACAGAAAATTCTGATAAATTCACAAAAAAAGCTGCTAGAACTAATAGAACTAATAAATGAATTCACCAAAGTGGCAGGGTACAAGATCAACACCCAAAAATCAGCAGTGTTTCTATACACAAGCAATGAACAATTGGAAGAAGAAATCAAGAAAAAAATTCCATTCATAATAGCAGCTAAAAGAATCAAATATCTAAGAATATATCCAATCAAGGATGTAAAGGACTTGTACACAGAAAACTACAAAGCATTGCTAAAAGAAATCAAAGAAGACCTAAATAAATGGGAGGACATTCCATGTTCATGGATTATAAGACTAAATATCATTAAGATGTCAATCTTACCAAAAGCAATCTATAGATTCAATGCCATCCCAATCAAAATTCCAAGACCCTTCTTTGCAGAAATGGAAAAGCCAATCATCAAATTTATATGGAAGGGTAAGGGGCCCTGAATAGCTAAAGCCAACTAGA
>JAQZBX010005760.1:0-28486 GCA_029593785.1 Cabassous unicinctus
CTGGCTAAGCCCCACCCCACCTGTCAGTCAGTGGCCAAGCCCTGTCCCCATCTGTCAGGCACGTCCCCTCTCTTCTTCTGATTACAGATGAAACAGGGGCAGTGGCACTGGGACAATCTTCCCGAAGAGGCAGATTAACAGATACAAGCCCTTTGGAGGCAGAAGCCAGGGGAACCAGTAAAAGGTCCTTTGATTAGAGTATCTGGGCCAAGCACGGACAGGGTCTGCCACAGTCTCTTAAGGCAGAACAGAAGTGCTCAAGACTTTAGAATAAATATCTGTCTTTCCGCTCCTTCCTTAATCAGTCTCTGTGAAGGGAGGGAAGCAGCAGAGATGTATTTCCCTCTGCTATGAATTATGTTACTGCCCTTAAGTATCTGTAGTTAAGGCATGAATATTTACACCCACTTTTTATTTAAATATTTTCCTTTCTTCCTTACACTAAGAATTGATTCTGCGTTTCCTTCACGTGTATAATCTCAGGCACGCCACATGAAAACCATATGAGGTCAATATTGTTATTATTCCAATTTTTCAGGTGGTGAAATTATTTAGAAAGGTTCAGTGACTTTCCCAAGGTCACACAGAGACAAACTGGCTGAATTGGGACTCAAGGGTGGGTGACTGGACTCCAGGACAAGCTTCCGTCTCCATTTGGCTTCTCCAGCCAGGGAGAGGGACAGGCACGTTCCAGAAGCCCCACCCACAGTCCAAGCTGACAGAGTGGTATTTGGATGTGATCGCACAGGCCCAAAACAGAATCTCAGCACCTGTGAGGAAGCAGGACTTAGAAGGACTTGTGGCCCCAGCCCTGCCAGGGATCCGCTGGGGATGGCCAGCAAGTTCTGCCCCTGGTTCAGTCAGGACCCGTGGATCCCCCCCCGTGCCCCAGGCACTGCTCGCAGGAGCAGGGATGCAGTCATGATCAGAACAGATGGAAGGCACGGGGTGTGTTTTACCCAGCCGTCCCGCGTAGAACATCCACCAAACCAGGGGCACATCCAAATAAGGAAATCTACCAAGTCCCTGCTTTGCAAATGGTGCCAATTTTGCATGTGTTTAGGAGGAAGGCGGCAAGTAGGAACCAACAGGCAGGGCACCCCCTCACCCTTCCCATAAAGCAGCGCCCCTTGTTTTCCGTTATATATTTATCGGACTTCTGCATAAGATTTATTTTGGAGAAAGGGATTCTGCTTCTAAAAGAAGAAAGGAAGGAGGGGGGAGGGAGGGAGGGAGGGAGGGAGGGAAGAGAAAAAGAAAGTTTCTGTTCCTGGTTTCTCTTGGCCTGGTTCATTTAAAATAGACTTCAGTAAGGATTTTTTTAATCTTTTACTCACTTGTTTTCAGTGCTTAAATTGTGGTCTTCTTTCTTAAAACTATTGCTTAACTTGTGGTCTGCATCTTAGTACTAGACCTTGATTTGGGGAGATTAGTTACTAGGAGGAAAGTGTAGCTCAGAGTGGCAAAGCGACTTGCCCTCAGCCACCCTGCTAGTTTTTGGCAGATCTCCTGGCTCCAGCCAGGGTCATTTTGCTTCCTCCTTTCTCTATGCCTTGCTTTAACTTTAAGTCAAGTCAGATGTTGCACGTGTAAAGCGTTAGCTGGATATGTTAGTTCTGAGTCATTCTGTGTATTTGTCGTCTGTGTTTTTTTTTTCCTTGTCCTTATTTCAAGGAGAAAACGCGGTACCCTCATCTCTAAAGAGGGGCGGGGGAGTCTATTTGAAATGCCGCGCTCATGATGCATTTCCCATGCAGCCCCATAACTCAGCCTCAGGAAGCATTGATCACTCAGTCCCCATTAGAGCCCCGTGAGGTCATGGGGACGTTGAAACATTGATCTGGGGTCTTCATTACTGTGGCCAGGATGGTTTTCAAACCAGAGCTTGCAGAAGCCTACCCAGGCAGGCTGGCCTTCTGACAGGCCACATCCTTCGAGCATGTGCCCAGGCGGAAGGGAAGGACAGACCAAGGGCAAGCTTCGCCCTTCACGCAGGGCTGAAGGGGCTGGGGTAACCGGTGTTGGTACGGGTCTCTGGCCTTGCCCTTGGCCTGTAATCAGCCGCTGCCTCTCAGACCTGGAAGATGGAAAGGGCTGGTCCTGCTAAACAGGCAGAGCCCCTTCCAGAGACAGGCTCTGGGAGGCAGAGGGGAGTGGCTGGGGTGGGGAAGTAGGGGGAAGTGGGAGGAGTGGGGGGCAGTGGGGGAAGCCGTGAGAGGACATGGAAGGAGAGTGACAGCTTGAGCCAGTGACCAGGGAGCCCACCGCACCATTGGTAGAATTATCAAGTATTGAGATGATGGAGGGAGGGGCCGGTAAAGCTCCCGCAGCAGAATTGAGTTCCCAAATGATTGCAGTAGCTGCAGATACGTGCTGAGTCTAAGAAGATGAAGTTGAACAAAGATACAAGTGAAGGCTGTACTTAGGTCCAAGAAGAAGTCACTCACACAAAAACCATTAGCCATGCTTACATAACAATAAATACACTTTAAAAAATCTGGATTTCAGTTCTCTGTGTGTCCACTATGAAAAGCTAATGGTATCATATGAGTGTCTCATTTTATGCTGTGACGAGAACAAGTGCTTCCTCTGTCCGCAGCAGCAGGCAGTCCCGTGAGTGCTAGCTGCCCACAGGGCTGCATGGAGAAGGGGGTCCAGGGATGGTCGGGCCTGGAGGGAATTATCCCAAGCCCTTCGTGCCTAAGTTGGGGCAAGCAGAAGTCACAGCCAAGGGCGAGGGTGACATCAGTGGAACGAGACGAGGAGGACCTGTCTGTAGAAGGAGCCACAGGGTCTGTTGCCAGGGGAACCAAGATGACTGAAATGAGAATTGCAGCAGGAGAAGGTGCAGGAGGTGGGTCCTTAATGCACCTTCTTAAAAGGAGTGTGCATGAGCACTCAGAAAGGGGAGGCCTTTGACTTTCATGGGTCAGAGGAGCCCTGAGTCTAAGGACTACTTACTAACTGTACGTGGAGTGGAGCACGTCCAAAAAAGCATGGTCAGGTTGGCAAAGACACTTGAAACTCTGTCATAAGAAGCCAAGTTTACAGGAGATTTAGGAGGCCTTCCAAGGCTTGAAGGACCATGTGTGGAAGAAGGAGTCACCAGTTACCTTTTGGAAGTTTCCAGCTAGTAAAGCAGGGCCAATGGGTGGAATTTACAAGGTGACAGGTGTCAGCTTCAGAAGGGAAGGCTTGACGAGTTCTTGGGGCTGAGGCCAATGGTGAAGGCCTTTCACCTGGAACTGCAGGCGTCAGTAAACTCATGGAGATGGGAACCTGCGGGTGTGAGCACATGTTCAGTCTATGATGAATGAAAGGAGGTGAAGGTCAGCTGGCCAGAGAAGCAAATGAGGCATCACTGAGTGCCCAGCTTGTCCGTAGCACTGCAGTGCAGTAGTCCAGAACACGAGCTTTGAGGATGGTCAGAACTGGGTGGGTTTGAATGCCATTTCTGCCACTTCCTAGCCATGGTGCCTGGGAAATATATGTAACCTGTGTTAAAAGATAATTTTCAGAAAAAAACAAGGTAAACTTATGACTCTTATGCAGACATAAACTGAACGCATGTTAAAGATTTTCTTTAACTCATCCATCAATGAGGGGACCGGGCATGTGTTTAAAAGGGCTCAGAAGAGAATCTGAAAAACAGATTCAGTTATAGATCAAGAATAATGAAATGACTGTACAAATGGAAGCAACACTGGTTTTTTTCATAGGAAGACGGGGAAGGAAATCAATTGTACCTTTACTAGACAGGATACAATTAAATTACCTAAAGACAAGAATTATTTCTGCATTGCTGTCTCAAACTTACCGAGTTACAGAGTAGCTGAAAGACAATGCAAGACTGGAGTCAGATCTCCTGGATGCCGGTGTGAGCTAAGCAATGCAAGATTTTCCACTGAAGCACACATTTTCCTCCCACCTTTTCAACCCTCTGTTTGCCCATTTGGAAAATGGCAATAATCGTGTACGCGTGGTTTGTTGTGAGGATTAAACAAAATGATACCCAGCTTGCAATTTGATCCATGCCTGGCACTGGCAAGACTTTAATGATGGGCCCAGCGGGCTTGATGGCCAGAAGGAAGCTTCGCTGGGACAGGAGATGTGAGGCAGGTCTGCGCAGTGCTGTGGGGACCCAGGGGGAGGCACGTGGTCTGTGCTCTAGGAAGCTGGACCGCAGCGGCATCTGTGCAGGGTTCCCTAACATCCCCCATCGAGTGATTGTGTGCCAAGCACTTTTAATGGCTTGTCTTGTTCAGTTTTCACTTCTCCACAAGCTAAATGTAGTTTCCCATTGTCCAGATGAGAATAGTGAGGCAAGTAGACTTAAAGGTGACCCCATGCCCCCCCCTCCCAATATGCTTCTTGCTGAAGTCGTGCTCTCTCTCCACGGCTGCCTTTGAAGACGTGAGCTGCCACAAATCCCTGCAGCTGCAGAAATTGAATTCTGCCAACCACCTGCGGGAGCTTGAAGCGGGTTCTTCCCCAGTGGAGGGTCTGCCGAGGATCCAGCCCTGGCCCCGCCTTGACTGCCGCCGTGTGAGACGAGAAGCAGAAGACCCAGATAACACTCTCCATCCACAGAAACTGTGAGGGGCCAACGGGTATCACTTTAAGCTGCAAAGGTGGAAGAGTAAAGCATACAGTGAGGATAACAGACGCCAAGTAACTTGCCCAGCAGCCCTCAGCTAAAAAGTGTTAGGGCTGTGGCTCAAACACCATTATATCTGGCTGCAGAGGCACAGCCCTGCCCTTGACAGGGCCACAGATCAGGCCCATGAGCTTCTATTTTTTTTTCAATATATGTCTTTTAATTAGAGAAGCTTACATAAAATCCATGCAGAAAATAAGGAGTTGCCACATACCCCCCTATTATCAGCACCTTGTATTAGTGTGTGTTTCCTTTGTTACAATTGGTGAAAGAATATTATTTTAATCGTGCCATGAACGTCCATAGTTTACAGCAGGGTCCACTGTTTGTGTTGTACAGTCCTGTGGGTATTTAACTTTTTTCTAGCTCGCTCTCTCTCTCTCTATTTAACTGTTTCTTTGCCTATTGCCCAGATATGACAGGATTCAAATCTGTACAGACCAACTTCAACGCCCACAATGTTAGCTTTTAGGTCTGATGACTTATTCCTTCTAGACAGTGGTTCTCAGCCCTGAATACACATTAAAATCACTTGGGAGAAGCTTAAAAACTAGACCAACGTTGGGTCCTACCCCAGAGCAATTAAATCCATTAATTTGTGGGTTGGTGATAGCCAGTGGTATTTTCTTTTTAAGGCTGCCCAGGTGATTTTGATTTGCAGCCAGCTTTGCAAACCACTGTTCCAGGGATGTGGTGATGCACAGGATATCCAGGTCTTTGCTACATCCTGGGAGAAGGCCATGTTTAAAGATACTTTTCAGGAAAAGGTACAATCATTATAACAATGAACATTATATCCTTACAAAAATGACCATGCGTTAAAGAATTGTTTTACTCACATGATATGAGCAAATCTGACTGATGTTATAATTCGTTCGCAGAAAAGTTGGAGGAGCACAGACTTGTCTGGAGTAAAAGAGTGTTGAGCTGAATTGCAAATGGCGACAAAACTGGTTTCTCCATAGGGAGAAAGGAAGTCAATTAAAGCACAGCCAGACAGGATGGAATCTCATATCTATCCCTCACCTGTATCTACATCTCTAAAAAGTTGCAATATAGCTCAAAGACAGTGGCCAGGGCTAGAGCCTGGTCACCCACAGGAGGCATAGCTTTCCACTGAAACACAAACCCCTTGCTACACCCTGCTTGTCTTAGTTTGCCAGGATTGTTTAAACAACAGGGATTTGTTGGCTCACAGTTTGAAGGCTGGAGGTCCAACATCAAGGTGTCAACAGGCCAGCCCGGGTCTGTAGCATCCTCCAGCTGGCTTGCCACGTCCTTGCCATGCCTTGGCTGGTAGGTGCATTTCTGCCTTTGTCACATAGTGACCTCACTCTCCTTCTCTGGCTTCCCCTGACCGTGCCCAAATTTCCTCTGCATATAAGGACTTCAGTCCCAGGGACAAAATTCCATCCTGATTCAGTTTGACCTCATCCAAGATCCTGTTTATAGATGAGGGCTTGAACTTGTCTTTGTGCAGAACGGGATTCCATCTCCCACCGTGCTTTTCTCTCCTGCTCAGTCTCTGCCTGGCTGAACCAACCATCTTCCCCCAAGTGCTTGAAGGAATGCTCTTAGATGTGATGATGCCCAGGCCCAGAGGCTAGAGCGTGAGGACGGCACATCATGGGGAGGCCAAAGACAGGCAGGCAAGGGAGAGCGGATATGAAACCCCGCTGCCCATTAACCTGAGAGAAGATGGGTCCTGATAGAATTAGTCCCCATGCGGCTAGAAACCAAGAGAAGATCTTGGGATTCAAAAAAGAATTTCAAACTCTTGTAGTATTCTTTTCCCTCCCCACCTCTTTTCCTATGCATGGAAACATATGCAACCTGTGCCTCACTTTCCTAGGACCCCCAGAGATAAATATTGGGTCTCATTTCACAAAGTCTGACACTGGCCCTAGGACGTTAGGGCAATTGGACCAGGTGAGCCCAAGATTGCCTTAATTCCTAACACCAATATCTAGGGAACGATCTTCTTCCTGCATTTTCCCCCTAAGTGATTGGCCTTAGGAATAGGTGAGAGAAAAGGGTCTAAAAGCCCCAGGATGCTGAGCATTTCTGAAATTGCAGCTGATAGCTGGCTATCCCTGGAGCTTATCATTAGGGCACTGTGCTGGCAAAGCAGCAGTTCCTATGTCCACCGGAGGGCAGGGTGAACTTTCTTGGAATGTGTACTCACCTTATCTGGCTCCTTGTAGGCCATGAGTAGCTTGAGGGCAGACTAATTCTTGGGTCCCGTCTGTACCTGGACTCAGGGCTTAGTACACAGTAACTGCTAAGAAAATGTATATTAAAGTAAATGAGTGAGTGAATGAATATAAAATCCAGGAGCCTTTAAAGATGAATGCAGAGCCCAGGGAAGGAAGGAAATTGCAAAAATAATGAGCCATGACGGCTATTGTTTCCAGAAACTCAGCTAGGCCAAAAGATGTTGTCTCTGCCACGTTATTGCTAGCATGAGGTACGCTCTTTCACGGTTTTTTTTTTTTTTTTCCTCTTTCTCATTTTGTAAACTTGAAGCCACTAAATGATTCCATTCTTATGAGATTTCCAAAAGGAGAAGGAAATAAATCTCAAATAATTGGGTCTTGTGTCCTGCTGAGGGGAAAACAGCATGGAACCCAGATCTTACTTTGTGTGTGGGTATTTGGTTCTCAAAAGAAACAGTGGAGCCGTTTGTAGGAAGGTGCTGATGGGGTGAGAAAATATAAGATGTTTACACCTTTGGATTTGGGTCTGAGAGGACCAATTTTTGTTTCTGAATGAAAAGGGTCTCCAGGGCAGGGTAAGAAAAGTAGCATGCCTGCTAAACAGGGACATTCCCCCCATGCTCTTAAAGGCAGTTGAAAAGGCTGGAGTCTCTGACCATCTGTGTAGGTGCACAAGGCAGGTGTCCACTTGAGGTAATTTCAAGGCTGGTGGGAAGCCTGCCTCCCTTTTCTCCTAGAACCTCTGTCCCTCAGCTAGAGATCCCATAAGTGCCTCAGTCCTTTGGTTCAAGGTTTTGTTCCCTTTTAAAATGCAAATTCCACTTTATGCCTAATAAACTAGCAAGACATTTAGCAAATGGTAAGAGCCAGTGCTGGTGAAAATGGGTCCTCATGTTCCCTGGGACAGTGTAAAGTGCCGTCACCCTTTGGAAAAGCAATCTGGCAGGATGTATCAAGAATCCATTTTGTTTATCATTATTATTATTATTGAAATAATGAAAATGTTCTAATCGTGATTGGAGTGATGAATGCACAACTATGTGATTATACCAAATACCATTGATTGTACACTTTGAATGAATTGTATGCTTTATTAATATGTATCAATAAAATCGATTTGTTAAAAAAAAAAAAAGAATCCATACAAAAGTTCAAAGTTCAGAAATTCCAGAGATTTATTATAAGGAATTTGTCCTAAACAAGGAAAAACTGTATGCACAAATATATTTACCATAGCATTATTTACAATAACACAAAATTGGAAGCAACCTAAATATCTAGCAACAAGGGGAAGTTTATATATATAGTTCAGTGCACTGATGTCATAAAATGTTGCTCTTTCATTAAACATGAGTGTTTTGAAGATTTTATGACTAAGTGTGAGAATATGTATGCTTCAATAAGGTCAAATGTAGAATGCAACATTGTGACAATGCAAAATCTGTAAAATTTGTATATGACTATTTCCTTGGACTGAAGAGGGAAAATGAAAATTGTTGATTCATTAGGTTTAAAATTAAATATGATGATTTAAAATTAAATATGATTTCCATTGTTTGCATTAGAATAGAATCTTTTAAACTAAGAGGACTGGAAATACATTGAATCCAGGTCTTGGACTGTAGACATGCAAAGCCACAGGGAAGCCATGAAGAGTTGGAGCACTCTGGGTCTACAGTGAGGAATGCAGAAGAAAAAGCTGTCAGGGCAGAATTCGAGGGCTGGGAGGCACTGGAAGAGAGGCTACTTGGTGCTGAAGGGGCAGGGATGACCTAGCCCAAGCAAGCATCTCTGTCTCCATGCCCCAAGGCTTCTCGGGAGATACTTGGGAGATGGAGAGGACTGGAGGCAGGGCCGGAGAAAAAACGCTGGCATCTACTGTCATCTGTTACAGACAGGCCCCTCGCCTTCTGGAAGTAGTGAGAGGTAAAGGGAGCCATGAGCCTGGTTACTGTTCCCGTGCCACCCTCTCACCTTTGTCCCTCACCCCCATGTTCTCAAGGCCTTCTCCACCCAGGCCCAGGGAGAGCAGCTGAGGGACCTCTGCTGGACCTTCCTGTCCCCCTGGATGCGAGGGCTGTGAGTCCCAACTTGAGACATCTATAAATATGGCTACTCTGGATGGCTTCTGTTCTGGTCTCCTGGAAGCAAGGTGCTCTGCCCAATAACCGAGTCATGGTAACTTCAACACCGAACTTCATATATTGAACACCTCCCATCTCCCAGACCATGTACCTGACTGAGTATCGCCAATCTCTACTAAAATCTTGCAAGCTGGACATTGATAATACCATTTACCAATTAGAGCGCTAAGGCTAAGAGAAATTAAACCACTTACCCCGAGTCACAAAAATTTGAAGAGACGGGCTGGACAATCAAATGCAGTGTCTGATTCTGAAGTTCATGCTTTCCACTATTGCACATGCCCTTTAATTTACTGCCTTGTATACTATAGGTGCTTCATAAATGTCCTTAGGAGGTGTTCAGCAAGTGTTCATTAAATTAAGAGACCTCTTGAGAGTCTGCATCATTCTTGTGGCAGACTGGAAGTCTATGGAAGGACTTCAACAAATACCACCCCTGTTTTTTGAAACAATGATTACTTTATTACAAAGATGACTTTTATTTGAGGTTTATGGGTTTTTATTAATGCCTTTGTTTATTCCACCCTGTAGTGTCATGCAGACTCCTGCAGCAAGAAGTGAACGCCTGCTGTTTCTTTCTTCTCCTTTTCCAAGATTTCCTTTCCTATCTTTTGAATCATGGCCACCACACACAAGCCATCCAACTCTCTGGTACAATGTGTCCTGTGAAAGATCTTGAAGAAATTACGAAAAAGTTGATAAAAATGGTCCTAGGGAGAGTGGAGATGAGGTTTGGGCATTTTGAAATTTTGTCCAGTTGTCCAGGGCCTGCTTTCCTAGATGGACATTTAAAAAAAGCCATTTCCTTTCCTGGGCTGTGTTGTGCATGTGGGAAGGTTCTGTAAGGTGACATGATATTGCTGACAGTTGAAAACTGACAAAGAAAATGGGTGGGAGTCTGTGCTCCAGGCGGGGGCAGTGGGAAGACGGCTGACATCTGGGCTTTCATTGGCGTGCCCTTCACCTCACTGATAGCACATGGCCGTTTTATTAGCCTTATTTTATAGATAAGGAAACCTCGGTTTCCAAAGGTGAGATGATGTGACCAGGCCCCTGGGTAGAAAAACAGTCCAGGCTTCAAACCCAGTTCTTCCTGACTCCTAAGACCCTTCTCTTTCTAATAAACCAAGTTGCCCAAAGGCGTGAAGCATGGAGGACAGAGGGCGGGGAGATGGGGGTTAGGAGGAGAAGGCTGAGAGGAGATGAGTTGCACAATGAAGGCCTTTGGAAGCAGATGGGGCTCAAGTGGTTGAGCACCTGCTTCTCACATGGGAGGTCAGGATTTGGTTCCTGGTGTCTCCTAGGAGCAAGGGAACAAACAACAAGCAAACAAACAAAAAAACCAATTCAGAGGAGCCAATGTGGCTCACTGGTTGAGCACCATCTTCCCATATACGAGGTCTGGGGTTCAGTCCCCGGCCCTGGTACCTTAAAAAAAAAAAAGCCTTTCTGTGGAGCTTCGGCGATGAGTGAGGAAGGCAGACCGGGTGAGGAGTGATGGGAATGAGCCCAGGGTCAGATGGCTCTGGCCACTAGGGGCAGGGATTAGAGGGGCAAGAGTGGAGTGCTTTGGGGCCAGAAGACCCCTGGAATGAGCCAGGGCAGAGAGGACGTAGCCTGAATTGGGTGTTAGCTGTAGGGATGGACAGGAGCAGACCAGATGTTTGGCATGACTTCCAGGGGGACTGGACAGAATGTGCTGATGGTTATGTGTGCCTTGGGGGTGGGGCGGACTGGTCAGCCCACTGTGGCATGGGGGGTCAGGAATCAGAATGGCTCTCTGCATTCTAACTGGAGGGCCAGGGGGCACTTGACAAACATTTTCCCATCTGGGGCTCATGGCGACTCTGGGGTCAGCCCCTCCTGTCCTCATTTTACAAATAAAAGAGCTGTGGCTGGGGAAGATGAAGCCCCTTGCTGGAGGTCACGCCTCACCAGAGGAAGAATCAGGATTCAAAGCTTGGACGTCATAAATGGGGCCAAGTCCAACAACGGAGTCAAGCCTGTGCCACTGAGGAGCAATTACGGGACTCCTGAGTCTCCGCGCCTAGCTCTTATCATGCTGCTGGCGTAGGGAAGCCTTTGTGCACCAGGAAGTTTCATTACCTGAGAATATTGGAATCTTAGTCCCAGCGAAATGAAAATGTGAAATGTGTGGAGATTCAAGCAAAATTGAAGCTGTAACAGTTCTAATGAAAATAGGAGGGCTTGGGTCAAATAAACCGTGGACCCTAACTTTAATGCGTGTGTCCTGAGGGTGCTACGGGCTGGGGACATGGGATCTGCCTTCAGCCCTCCTCAGAGGTGCCCATAAGACCTTGTCCTCTTCAGAGCCGTTGACCCAAAGGACGTGGATAAGGCAGCTTTGCCTACCCCTCTTTCATCACTTCTGAGAGTCGTATTTTTCCCCATATAACATCACCAAAATGAGTGTGCAAAATACAACAAATGGTTGTTGTAATTTTTTGTTGACAGTTTTTGTTTCCTAGTAATTTATACCATTATAGTGTGTCCTGCAATGGATGATGTTTGAGAGTCAATGAAATAAAGTTAGAGAGTTTCTTGGTAGAGTTCTCTAAAGACAATATATGTTTGATGAAGTTCAGATGTATTGTAATAATGACAAATGTTTCCTTACTACACTATGTTTTGTGTAGTAATAAAAAGACAACCATATTATTATTAACAATAATTGCTAACATTTATCAAGCATTAGCTTAAGCATTTTAAGGTACTTTTATTAGCCTCATTTACAGAACAGGAGATTGAGGCACATTTAGTCCTCAGAACAACCCTGTAAGGTTGTATAATTATCCCCATAATAAACGTGAGAGATCAGAGGATCAGAGAGGTTGAGTTAACTTGCCTGAGGTCACACAGCAGTAAACAGTGTAGTCAAAATTTAAACTCTTCCCCAGTCTGACTTCCCAATTCCTTCTCCTAATTATAAATAATTCCTAAATAAGCATGGCTGTTGGCAAATTAGAAGAAAGCACAATTTAATCTGTGCCTACTGACTGCCAAAATTCAAAGTAAATATTTTTATATACCTTATCTCACCGAAGCCTCTTATGAGGTAGTTATTGCACTATCACTCTGTAGATGGGGAACCAGAGCCCAGGGGTGAAGCTGAACCTGAGACCCTGACGTGGCCAGCTCCAGAGTCCAGGCTCTCCCCTGCCAGGAGGTCCCGTGACCCTGGGTCAGGCCCTGGAGAGTCCCATCCACAAATGTGCTCGTGAGGTGGCTGTTGACCGGTTTAAAAACCATTCATGAGAAGACAGGGCACTCAAGGAGAAATGCATAATGACATTCCATGGAATTTAAATAGGTGCTTCCAGAGGCAGATTCACCACGAAACCACTGAAGCTTAAGCTGCAGGCCCTGCACTAATGTTTACTCATGATTTGTTTTCGTTTCCTTAAGGAGAACTCCACAAAACTGGATATGCCCCTATTTTATTCCTTTAGTCCTTTTAAATAGTTTGTTATCCAACTCAACAACTATTTTTAAGTTTAAGTCCTTTACTTTTAAGTTAAAATTGTTTTTCTGTACAGAGGGGATTAAATTGCCCTTCACTCTTACTTTAGATCAGAGGTTTGCAAGCTTTGTCTTCACCGGCCAGAGAGTAAATATTTTAGGCTTTTTAGGCCAGATGGTCTCTGTTGCAACTTTACCCAACTCTGTTGGTGCAGCACAGAAGCAGCCATAGTCAATACATAAATGACTGACTGTGCTGGGTTCTAATGGAATTTTATCACAAAGACAGGCAGCAGACCTAGACAACTAGCCACCGGCGGTGCTGCTCGGAGCCTGTGTCTGCACTGCTCCTCTGTGGCTCTGTAGAAGGTACAGATATGGATATCATCTAGATATTGGCATAGACAGAGGAACATATTTGTATGAGGTTATTTATAAGAATAATTGTCTTGCTCTAACTCAAGAACATAGGCGTTTTTTACAACATGATTGAGTTTTGTCTATTTACTATTAAAGACAATTTTTTAGTGTTTTCTCTAAGCATAAAATACAAAGGAAAGAGAAAATATACTAGCATCTGATGAGTGCTGTTTATTTATCAGAACTCTAGGCACTTTGCACACGTGATTCCCTTTTAATCCACAAGTGTCCTACAAAATATATTTAGAGGGTCCCTTTTATTCTAAAGCTAACGGGTATTAGTAAAAATCTACTCAAAAGGAATCTGCTGAAAATGGGGGCCAAAAGTTCATACCAAACTGTGAAGAAAGAAATATCTTATTAGTATTAATACTTTATCCAAAATAAATGCAATTAAAATGCAAAATGTGTTTATTGTATCTTACACTTAATAATTTATGTTTAATCACAGCTGTGCTCTAATTTTTACAATGAACAAAGATTGAATTGAACGTTAATTTGGGGTTTCATTGTTTCTGAGAACATTAAAGAACAATACAATATGACTTTCTATTTTATTTTCTCAACATTTTTGGGGGGGAGGATTGTATGAGCTTTCTTATCCTCTGAAGTATCAGTTGATTTGTCTTCAACTTACTGCAGAAGATTGCCAATTATCAGTTGCTTTACTGCATTTAGAACAGTCCTCCATCTTCATTTCCTTTGACTTCATGAAATCCTGCATCTTTGGTAAAAACTTTGCAATTTAACTTTGTAAATGGTTCATAGTGTATTATTGGATGCCGCACTTAAAGCTGAGGCAGAGGCTGATCTAGGAGGCCGTGACACGCACAGGACCTGGGCTGCTGTACCGTCTTCAAGGATGTTTGCCTGGAGACCACATTAGGGAAGTGTTCTTTTGTTATGAAGACATTTGCTTCCCAGGACAATCTCTTAACTGCAAAGACTGGGATAAAGAATATTAAGATAATGAAAATCTCTTGTTTTATGACTCCTGTTTTATAGATAAGAAACTGATATTCAGAAAAATAAACCTGCCCCAGGTCATCTGACTGCTAAGTGGTAAGCCAAGATCCAAATCCGAATAACTAGTATTAGTTATCTATTGCTGTGTAACAAAAGACCCCAAATTTACCAGCTTAACACAATACATATTTGTTATATCACAGTTTCTGTGAGTCAGGAATCCAGGCGTGGCTTACTTGGATCCTCTTCTTCACGTCTCTTACAAGGTGACAATTAAGGTGTCTCATCTGAAGGCGCAACTGAGGAAGGCTCCTCATTCAAACTCACTTATGTGGTTGTTGGTGGAATTCAGTCCCGTGAAGGTTGTGGGCCTGAGGTCCTTGGCCCCACACTAGATATTGCCTGAAGGCCACATTCACTTCCATACCTCATGGACCACTCCAACACAGCAGGTTTCTTCATCAAAGCCAGCAAGAGCATGTCTACCTGCAAGATGGAAGTCACTGTCTTTTGTTACCTAATCACAGAATGACATCCCATCACCTCTGCTGTCTTCCATTGAGTTGCATGTCCCAGTTCACCCTCAAGCAGGGGACTTGGCTAAGGATGTGAATTCCAGCAGGCGGGGATCATGGGGTCCTCTTGAGGTAGACGTGCCACAACTAGACTCCAAAACCTTTACTCTTTTTTTTGTGTGTGCACTGGATTATGAGGAGAAAATGGCAGGTGCTAGCAACATGAAGAAGCAGCTTAAAACAGCCCTTCACACCACTTTGTAGCACCTACCAGCTGGGATGCAACTTTTGGATGTTTAATAAAATGCATGGTTGATAATCAGACTTCTCTGTAGTCCACCAGAGAAGGCAGGTGTCCCAGTCCCTATCACGGTGTCTGACACATGAGTGACACACCTTAAATGTTGAATTGAATGCCACTGGGGGACAGATTGGCCTTAACATCCTAAGATGTATCAGAGGCATGACTTGTCCTGAATAAAAAAGAGAAAGTATCTAGAGTTGGCCTGTTTCTCTCTACTTGCTTGGCCCAGATTCCCACTGTGTCTGCCCACTCAACCTTGCCCAGCTCTCCTGCTGGAGCTGGAAATACCAAGCTAACAGCCCCTATCTGTAGCCTACCGAGAGAAAAGAATATGACTTGCCAGAGATAGGATTGTATCACCTTTATCTGGAAGTGCCATATGGGAACAGGGGTCCCCAGAGAGGGTGGCAGTGTTAACAGGACTGTTGTGTATTGCAGCTGTTGACATTGTTCATATGGACAGAGGTACAAATCAGAGCTGCTTGGTTGGGAGAAAGCGGATAACCCTGTCCCCAGGCAGAAGTACAGCATGATATTGGAGGGCTGGATGTTGCTACTTTGGAGAATATAGCAAATGATGTTGTTAAGGAGGAGCCCTATAGGTGACTCGGCCTGGGAAAATGGTGCCATTTATGATGGGACTCAGACCTCAGAATACCTAGAAGGAAGTGACTCATCTTGCAAGGGCATCTTTCAATTTCTAGATGGTGTACCCATTCCACCTATAGGGGATTCCAGGTCTGATGAAATGGCAAAAATCTCCATTGGCCATTTGGCACCCAGTTGTGGGCTGACCCACCATAGCTAAAGTTCACTCTACACTAGCTCACACTTATTAGACATTCATGTTGTACCCATCAGAATGCTACATAATATACGAGTATTGTCCCATTCACTTCTCACAATAGCCCTGAATTCGGAGCTTTTATTATTCCCATTTACAGATGCGGAAGCAGTCTCATAGGTGGTAAGTGAAAGAGCTGAGATCTGAACTCAATTCTGTTCGTCTCTGAAGGCGTTTGCAAGCCTTCCCCTGGGACTGTTGGCTGGAAGTCTGTACCTACAGTAACCCCCTGAAGGGCCGTTGGGGTCTTCAATGCCCTTATTCCGCAGGTGTAGAAACTGAGGCATAGGAAGGGGAAAGATCTTCTCCAAGCTCCTACAGTGAGTAAACCACAGAGCTGGAAATATAACTGAGATTTGTAGCTTCTTCAGCAAATCCCTTGAGCTGGGCACTGTGATCCCAAGAGGGAAACCATAATGTCCCTGAAACACTAGATCAGTCAGTTGGAGGAAACAGATGTTTGGAATATGAGGGGGAGTAGGATGCGCTCTGTTCTTTGTTTTATGCTCTTGCCTAGAGCTTCACCTGCCTTGTAGCAGGAAATGGCATGTTAAGGAACAGGTGAATACCATGAGGAGAAGGGAACAAAATTCTGTGGGAATGCACAGGGGGATTTTCCTAACGTTGCTTAGGGTAGCAAAAGATGCTAAAGTATTAGCTCTTGGAGGACAGGGACTGTCTATCCTGACATATAATAAATGATAAATAAATATTCTGTTGGTTGCATAAGTTAAGGAAGGAAAACTTAGTGAGGAAGTAACGTTGAAGCTGAGCTTTAAAGAGTGTGGAAGAATGTGTCATTGGATGAGAGCATATAAAGTGAAGGGAACAGACTTTCCAAAGGTCCATAGGTATTATGGGGCCTGGCATGTTTTGTTTAAGTGGCAAATTTAGTGTGACTGCAAAGAGATGAGCCGAGAAAGGAGCATATTTTGGGGATATTCTGTTGTGAGATGCACATATCTTTATGATTGTATCTTCTTGGTGGATTGATGCTTTAAAAATATATAATGTCCTTCTTTGTGTCTTGTTACAAAATTTGTCTATTTTATCTCTTGTAGCAAAATTAGTCTATTTTGTCTGACTGGTACAGCCACTGTTTTAGTTTGCTAAGCTGCCAAAAGCAGATATCATAAAATGTGTTGGCTTTAACTATGGGGATATATTAGCTTATGAGCTTACAGTTTTGAAACCATGAAAATCTCCAACTCAAGGCGTCATCAGGACGATGCTTTCTTCCTGAAGACTGGCTGCCGGTGATCCTGGTCTCCTCTGTCACATGGCAAGGCACATGGCAGCGTCTGCTGGTCTCTCCCCTCTCTTCCAGGTTTTGTTGCTCTCAGCTTCTTGATTCCATGACTCCCCGCCCCCATTCCGTTTATACAGGACTCTAGTAAGAAGATTAAGACCCATCCTGGGCCATGCTTTAACTGAAGGAACCTATCCAAAGGCCCTACTTGCAAAAGGTTTTTACCCACAGAAAAGGATTAGCTTTAAGAACATGATTTTCTGGGGGTAAATACAATTTCAAACTACTACAGCCACCCAAGCTCTCTTTTGATTACCTTTTGCATGGACTATCTTTTCCATACTTCCGTTTTCAAGATACTTGTGTCTCTGAATCCAAAGTGAGTCTCTTGTACTCTGCATATAGTTGGATCACGCTTTCTTATCCACGCCACCATGCCTATTTTGTGGAACCTGGTTTACCTGATACATGGGTGACCCACCCTAAATGTTGACTTGAATGCCATTGGGAGGCAGATTGGCTTAACATCTCGAGATGCATCAGAGGCATTAGTCGTCCTGAAGGGTTGGGGTTTTACCCTGTAAGGAATGAGGAGCTCACAACCATGTTTAAACAGGGTTGGCATAATCAGATTCGTTCTTTAGAAAATGGTTCTGAGGGTATATGGAAGGTGTAAGGGAAGCAGGAAAGGAAGTGATGAGGGGAGTGAGGTCCCTACACCTTCTCCCTTGCTCTTTTCTGTGCCTTCCTCCAGCCCAGAGAGTGAAGGAGCAACGAGGGCTCTTCATAGGGGCATGCTGGTTTCCACCACTGCTTGGCTGAGCCTTGTGTCATTTTGCTGGCCCTGAAGTTCAGCCTCTCTAAACATGGTGTTTATTTGCCTCTGTGCTTTACTAGTTGTGAGTTTTGCCATTTTTAAGTGGTGTTAAGAGACAGAACTATTTTTATTGATTTAGAGATTACACTGTGCTTTCCCTCATGTGTGTTGTTGGACCCTGATGTCTGATGACATGGTTTGCAGTCACTAGGCAGTTTACATTTAAATGGGTACATGACATGTTTAGGGATAGAAAACGGATAAACATTAAATGAGAAGAAAATCTGAGCTCTGGTCCCAAAAGTGGAGGTGAGCACCTCAGTTTTATTTCAATTGAATGACTCTGGCATGTGGTATTTCACCTTTTGTCCCAAGACTGGTGGGATTCACTAGAAGGGGAGAGATTGTAACCAGATTAAAAAACAGTAGAAATGTCCATGGAGGGTGGCTCTTTTATTTATCAGAGAATTTCACAGAGGCAGGTGGATCAGGATCCTAGCCTTAGCTCTGCCAAGAATCACTTTGTGGCTGTGGGCAAATCACCTGGACCTCTAGATGATGGATTTCTTTTCTATAAAATGAAAGAACAAGACTGGCTCACTTTTAAGTTCCCTTGAAAGTTCCAGTTAATAGAATTTGGAGGAAGAGTTTGGCATGAATAGAAGTCAGGAAAAGGAAGCATTTGGAAAGTGATTTTAGCTCTGACTCATATCCTCGTGTCTGGGTTCCAAGGGGATATAAAAGGTTTGGCGCTCTCCTGTACCTGTGACAGACATCATTAATCGATAAACCCCCAACCACACTCCCCTGCCAAGTTAGCCTGGCAACAGTCAGAATCCTTTCAACACAGCATTCCAGGCAGCCTTGACCAATCCATCCTAATAGGTTAGCAAGGTAAAAATGATTCGGCAACCCTGATGGAAGTGAATGGAGCAACTCCAAGTTGGAGATGAGCCAAATACCCTTTTTGGAGCTGATTCATATAGAATGAAGAAATACCTGGCATACAGAGGGCATGTGCCCTCAGAGGTAAATTGGTGGGTGATCAGTAGGATCCTGATGAGCTCTGAGTTCATTTGTGGGTTTTTTTTTTTGGGGGGGAGGCGGCGGGAGGTTGTGTCTCTCTTGCTGGAGAGCAAGGGCCAGTGGTGGTGGCCGAGGAACAGACCAGATGTGGATGACCACAATGTCAGCAACACCCTATCTGTTAGGAGATTCTGTTCTGCCCTCGCCTGGCTTAGGAGGATGTTTCTACACATCCCGCATTTAATAGCTGACCAACAGGGTGTCTCAGAAGGACCCTCCATGAGACCTGCTGCTGCCCTCTTCCCTCCATCTAGGACTGTTGAGGATCTACAGAGGCTCAGAAAACTTCCCATAAACAACTGTAGTTAGAGCAGCTGCCAGCAGGGGTCTTTGGGAGCTACCTGGAAATGAAACTGAGCATTTCTCCCTCAAAGCTGGGAGTCCAGAGGAGGAGAAAGGAAGGGTCCTCCACTCACAGCTGACCTGGGAGCAGTCAGGCACGAGTGACCAAGGTCACTGGCTCTCTCTGCCCAGGTCCTCTCTGCAGATCCCTGTTCCAGGCCCCACGGCCGGCTCTCAGCAGAGGATCTGATCCTAGCATCTCTGCCCTCACACCTAAGCCGCCTAGGCTCAGAAGTTCAATACCTCATCTGTAAAATGGGGATACAGCTAGGGCTGAAGATAATGCCCTCCTTCTCGGTGTTGCTCTCAGGAATTAAAGGGAAAATGATACGTGAAAGAAATGGCTGGGTGAATGCTGGAGCCTGTGCGCTCTTTGGCTCACTGTGAATGAAGCCTGTAGGGGAATTTGGCTGGGAAGGCTGGTCTCTTGTTTCCAACTTTGTTGCCTGGTGAAGGGATAGACTGTGTTCATGAGTGAAGACAGGAGGGTGGGGGGATTGGTTCTAGTACCACTGCAGTCCACCCCTCCCAGGTGTCTCTGCAAAGCAGCTGGCCCTTCCTCTCCCGCAGGTCCCAACAGAAGTCTGGTGTTGAGTGGGCCCTGGGAACTGGTTCTTGTCTCAGACCCACTGGACCTTACACTTTGGAAGCCATGAGACAAAATGGACTTCTCCGGGGCCTCCGGCTTGGTTGGAAGCTGGCAGAGGATGAGGAAGAAGTACTGAGGGTGGAAGCGTTTGGGAGATGGTGTCTGTATGTGGCCCAATGCCTTGGCCCCTGACTGGCATCATTTTTCACAGGCAGTTGGGATCCTGCAGAGAAGAGGGGCAGCTACTGACTCTCCCCAAACACCCCGGCCACAAATCCTTGCTCACTCCTGCAGGAGATAGAAGGGAAGGAGAAGTGATGGGCGAGGAGAGGAGAAAGGAGGGTGAGCAGAGGGGGGAAAGGTAGAAGAAAGGAAAGGAGGAAGGGGCGGTAGAGAATTCAGGGAAAGGTGGAGCAATGACAGAGGAATGGAGAAAAGACAATAGAAAAGGATGTAAAAAAGGAAATGGAAGTGACAAGACTGAAAGAAAAGGAAAAAAAGTTAGTGAGGCATGCAGAGAGGGAAAAACAGAAGGGGAAGGGGGAGGACATGTCTAGCATCTTGGGATCTTTCAGTGAGACAGAAATTGCTCTCAGTCTGTCCCAAATCAAGTTCATATTTTAATAGTAAATTGGAATGTGCAAGAGACCAAGGAGCATTCCCTTCTCAGGTTTAGGGGGGCTTCCTTGATGACTTTTAGCTTTATAAATGAATGACTGTTAAATGCCAGAAAGTGGATTCCGGAGGTTGCTGGCAGTTCGATTTGGGGGGCTTGTGAGGGGGTGTGGCATGCGCCAGGCGTCTGCTGCCCCCTCCTGGCAGGAGCCAGGCTCTCCGCGCTCCCCGCAGACAGGAACAAGGTTGAGGTTGTGTTTTTGTGATTGGTTAAGGCTGAGTTATCCCCTCTCCTGGCTCTAAATTCAGACTTTTTAGAGCTGAAAGGGACTTACTTCTCCAGTTCCAACTTCTCTCCTAATCTCTAGACATAAATTCGATCATCCTGTTGGATATTTCCTTTTGGACCTCAAACTTAGCAGGTCCACCAGCTAGCTTATCTCCAACCTCCTCTTCACACACTCCTGATGCCCATGAGCAGCACTTTACCCACCCTTTCACCCAAATCCAAGATCCTTCAGTCACTCCCCCTGCTCAGCTCTAGCTCCCATTAGTCACAAGTCCCACTGAGACCACCATGAGGGGGAGAGGGGGTCTCACTAACGGGACCCTTGTCATTTCCCCTATTCTGCCTTCGTTCTCTCACATCAGTCCTTAACATCTTCCTGACTACTGTCCTGGCAGAGAGCTGTCTATCTATATATTTTTAAAAGACCTTCTGCAGAATAAATTCCAAACTCTTAACTTGATCTACAAAACCCTCATGCCCTACTCAGACCTGACTCTCCATTTCCTCTCTATATTCCTTGCCCTTTGTTCCAACATCCCTGCAATCTAATCTCTGAAATGGTTTTTGTCCATTCTACAAACTTGTGGTTCTTATTAAGTGGAGGTACTGAGCTAGTTACTGGGGTGCAGAGATGAATACGACAGTCTCTGCCTGACTGAAAAAGCTCCAAAAAAGCTGGGTGCACTTGGCACAAATTTCCCTTCCACGCTCTACTAGTTTTCTATTACTGTGTAACAAATTGCCACAAACTTTGTGGCTTAAAACAATGCGCATTTATTTTCTCACAGTTTCTATGGGTTAGGATCTGGGCATGGCTTACCTAGGGTCTCTGCAGACCAGGTGTTGGTTGGGTTGTGTTCCTTTCAGGAACTTGGGGTCCTCTCCCAAGCTCAGGTGGTTGTTGGCAGACTTTAGTTCCTTGTGGTTGTGGGACTGTGGTCCCCACTTTCTTGCTGGCTGCCCTAGGAGTTGAAGCAGTTCCTGGCTACATGGCCTTCCCACAGACCCTCTCACAACATGGCAGCTCACTTCCTCACGGCCAGCAGGAGAATCTTCTACCTCAGTCTTCTCAGTAAGAGTCTTCTATAATGTAACTTGATCATTACCCCATTGCCAGTTAGCATGGCCTAATCATGAGAGTGGCATCCATCACCTTTGCCATTTTCTGTTGGTTAGGAACAAGTCACAGATTCTGCCCGCACCCAGGGGAGGGGATTATACAAGGGCACAGCTCATTAGAATGCCCACCACACATACACCTTGTAGCTCTTCCCAAGATTTATGTAAATGCCAAGTATGGAAGGGTGGTTAGAGTCTCAGAATGAGGTTAAGGGCCCCTTTTCCACTGAATTAGTTCAGCAATGGGATAATGGGATACCAGGCTGTCCCTTTTCCCCATACATTGATCTAGCCACAGGCCTCAACTGCATGTTTGATGCCAACTAAGGACAAAGCCACTCACACAAGGCTGTGGTTGGTGATTAGCATTGCAGGAACAAGAGCTTTACACAACATATTAGACACTCTCATTTTTAAAAATTCTTCAACACATGGCTAGGCCGTGTCCTCTCCTCTTCTTTGTTATTCCTGGTCCTCAACAACCATCCCCATCTCCAATTTCCGGTTAATTTTTATTAACTGGCAATCTTATGCCTTTAGGGTTGCAACTTCCAACTCAATTGGATCAATAAAGTATTTCACTAGACAAAGACAGTTCCTTTTCTATGAGGAATTAATTCTAATGCCCGGTGTTAAAATGATTTTTTAAATTTTACTATACAGTGCAAGTAAATTATGAAGCAGCAATGGGCTATGAAAAGTATTGTAAGAGAAATGTATCGGGGTGCTCTGGGGAGGGGTCACCGAGGGGAGGCTTTCAGAGAGCAGCTGGGGTCAGTGGAGGCTCTCGAGGTAAGATGGGACCGGAGCTGCCGAGGCATTAGCCGGTGGGCAGACGGGTTTGTGGTGGGGGTAGGCAGGGAAGGGGAGCATCAAGACAGACAGCTCATGGGCCCAGAGTTTGAGGAGATGCTAGTCATTCCGTAAGCCTGGCCTGGAGTGGGGAAGCAGTGGGAGGTGAGCCTATGAGGTGGGCTGGGCCAGCTCATGAAGGGCTGCACCCCTTGCTAAGGGAAAGAAGTGAACCAGGTTCTGTGTTCTTGAACTTGAGTACTCTGCTCCTGTGCATGCTGTTCACGATGCCTCAGGGAATCACATGCCAGGACAGCACATGGAACTGTCCTGGATAAACTAAGATGTGTGGTCAACCCCAGCTAAGCCTAGAATATTCTTCCAACCCCTTGACCACAGCACACTGGGTGCATCCCAACACCCACAGCCTGGAGCGGATGCTTGCATCATAACATACACCACACTCTCCTATAAGTGTTGGTCCTCTGTTTCCCCAATAGACTAGGAGATCCAGCACTAAAGAGGCCATAAATATTAAATCACAATAAAAAATGATAACTAATGTTTATTGAATGTTTCCTCTGCCAGACACTCTCTGGGCACTTAACATGGATTATATCATTGGATAATCTAGTAAATGGGCACTTTTATTGGATTCATTTTACAGATGAGAAAACTGAGACATAAGTTGTGCATTTTGCCTAAGATTGCACGGTTCAAAGGAAGAGAAAGAAGATTTTAATTCAGGTCTTACCTCCAGAGGCTATGAATGAATAAAATAAATTCTTGAGAGAATTGGAGTGTTGACTTGTAGAATCATGTGAGAGTGATGACGTTCCCTGCGTGTTTCCCAGGGCCTGGCAGGCCAGGGATGAGCTGGTGGCTGCCAGAGCTCTGGGCATCATTTGCATGACTCTCCACAGTCAACCAAATGACTCCTCACCCATTATCTTATGTGGACCTCAAAATAGCCCTGATCTCTAGGCAGACTCATTATTCCATTGTACAAATACAGTAATTGGGTCCTCAAAGTCAATGAGTTGCTCAAGGTCACAGACTCAAGTGCCAGAACCTCCTCTTGAGCCCCTTGTCTTTGGACTCCAAACCTTGTGGTCCTTTTATGAATAGCACAATTGTCCTAATAGCAATGATTCCTTCTGATGAATTCCTTCATCTCTAAAGTGGGAATGATCATCTCTGCCTCTGGGGGTTGTGGTGAGGATAAAAGAGTTAATATACATAAAGTGGTGAGCAGTAGGTACTTATTAAATGTCAGTGGTAGGTATTGTTGTTTTCTTCATCACCACCACCACTGCCACCACCACCACCATCATCAGCGTCACCTGAGAAGAAGATTTGGGGTTCAGGGTAGGCAGAATCCAGGCATGGAATCAAAGTCACAAATTTCAAATAAAATTGTCAAACATGGGAGACAGTTGGGAATCTTGTTTAAGTTCCTAGGCAGGGGATTTAGAAATCAGATCAGTGGAGTTATTGATTAGAAAGTGTGATCAGTATCACCAGGGGTCAGAGCCAGGGGCTTGTGTTTCCAGCCAAGGCCAGGAGCTGATATTTCCATACTTCTTTATTCATGATCCTTATCACACCATAGAACAGCTTTCTATTTGTCTGGATTGTGAGCTCATGATTGGATTGTGAGCTGCTTATTCATTGTGGAATTCCAGCGTTGGGTTCCAGTGCCTTCCATATAAATGTTGACTGAATACATGAATGAATGAATGAATGAATGAATGAGTACCCACTTACATAGGCAAACTACTGACTCATGGATTGGAGCTAGTAGGGCAGAAAGCCAGATTGCCCGGAGTAGGAGAGCTTGAAGTATATATTCCCAAGCCTCACTCATGGACCCTAGCTTGTAAATTCCCTCTTGGACACCCCATGGAACCTGCGATTGGCCATTGAATCAAAGACTTTCTACCCAGAGGGAGAGCCATTTCTCTTTGCTGAAACAATGGCACATGCATACACATGCGCACACACACGTGTGTGTGCACACAATATTTATCAAGGTACTCATCTCAAAGGATTGTTTGCACTTTGCTCCTGCTTGGAGGCAGGGGCATGAACCAGATGGCCTCACTATGACCTTTCAGGGACCAGCACTCAGCATCATTCACCGTGTTGGGTCTTATTTTTCTAACATGAACACTTTGTAATTTCAAAACAATTCTGATTAAAGTTCCCCTCTTGAAAAAGATTGTTTCCTCTAGTAGCCATTAACCATAAAAAGGAGTGATGTTGATAGGGGACAGAAGGTTTCTCGGAATTCATCTGTCTTTGGAATGAACCTGTGTTTTCTTTATACTAAGAACATATTCCTATACTTGAAAATCATAGTCCTGTATGTGCAGGATGCATGATTAATTTATTCATGTCCTTGCTGATTTACGAAAGGTTGCTGTAACTTTTGGTCTTTCAGGGGTTTGCAGCTCCCCAGTGTTGAGACCAGACCTAGGTTAGGATTCTGTTTCTTTCACTAACTAGCTGGTAAAGTAAAAGTGTGCGCATTGCTTAACCTCTCTCAGCCTTGTTTCTTCAGCTGGGGAATAATACTCACCTGCTTACAAGTTTGTTAAGAAGATTACATGGGATAACACATAAAGCACATAATGGAACGTCCAATGGAAGGCAAAGCTTCATATTGGCTGACACCTCTCCCTGCCTTAGCCCATGGGTTGCACTGAGAGCCAGGGCTAAAAGGTTCCTTGGTCTCATTCTTTCTTCCCCTCTAGGTTCCTGATTGTCCTGGGGTGCTTGATTCTGGCCGTCCTGACCACATTCAAGGAGTACGAGACTGTTTCGGGAGACTGGCTTCTGTTACTGGTGAGATGCCACCCCGAGACAGTGCCCTGCTCTGGGGTGGAAGCTGTGGTTGGATTTCCACAGCGATGCCAGGGAGGTTGCCCTGGGGCCAACTCTGCCTGACTGTCCAGACCCAAAAGAAAGCAAGTGCCCGGATTAATCAGGGAGCTGCCCGGGGCATAGGGGGTGAAGAATGGCGCCCACAGCTAGGATTTGCCACTCAAAGATCAGGGGACAAGGTCAAAGCACGACCCTATGTGCATTATTTAAATTATAGGTGGCGGCTTCCCAGTCTTCTGAAAGTTAGCACAAAGGCATGATTCATTCCAAAACCTACATCTGCTTTAACTTTCTCGTATCCTACTCCCTAAACTCTGAGGATTTCTTTTTCCTTTCAAGACCAAGCACAGGATCACATTTCTGTATAAAACCTCTAAGGCCCTCCTCCCCAGTGCCGCGCCCCCCGCCCCCCACCTGATTTCACTCTCTTCTCCATCCTGTGGTGTGGTGGAGAGCGAGCGGGCTTGCAATTCTTGGACAAGTCATCTAACACCCCTGACTCTGTTTCCTCACGTCCTCACCTAAAACATGGAGGGGCCAATGAGGAGCAAACACGGGTGTGGGTTGGGTGCCGTCTCCGTCCTGGCCGAGGAAGCTCTCGGAGGGCCTCAGCCCAGGGACGGCACTGGTCAACTGCCCTTGGAATGATGGCATCTGCTGCTGTAAATGTCAGCCCCCCTCCCTGCCCTCCACACAGGATGGAAAGCCAGCCCCCCACTTAGGAAACAGCAGGACCTCAGCCTTGCACTGAGCATCCACGCTCCACGGAAAAGAGGGGAGATGTTTACAGTCCTTGTGGCCCCAAGACAAGACTGGAACCCATGAATCCTGGGAAGAAATCCAGGTCCAGGAACTAGGTTTCGGGGATTGCTGTGGAGCAGCCACTCCCCAAGGGTCCTGGGAGGTCACCAAGGAGAGAAAGGCAAAGGGTCGGATTGTCAGGAGGCCCCAGAGTTCAGGCGACGGACCCAGTTTCTGGGAGGCAGCAAAACAAAGTGCTCATGCCCACGGCTTCTGGAGTCTGACTACTGAGCCCGGGGTCTCTCCTTTGCCACTTTGGAGCTGGACGGCCTTGAGAAATTTGTTTCACCACCTCATGCCTCAGTTTCCCTAGATGTAAAATGAGGATAACATTATAAAATAAATAGGATGGTGCCTGGCCCAGAAAGCAGCTTAGCAACTGTTAGCCCCAATTAGCAACCAGGCATTGGGGGACTAGAGGGCTCAGTTGCATGGAAACCTCTCTTTTCAGCCCAGCTGTACTTCTTAAGGGCTTTTAGTACATTAAAGGGACTTTAAAAAGATCCACTAGAAGAAAACCAGGAAAAAGAACAAGTAATCACTTTGCAAGGCTTAGCAATGTTAGGGACAGTTAGCACATCGCAGTGAAGCCAGAGCCTTCCAAAACTGAATGCAGGTGCCTAACCTGCTCTTCTCCCCCTGACCCCTGACCTCCACCACCCAAACAGACCCCACAGCCACAACAGCAGTCCAGGTCATTGCCAGTTCTGGACAGTGGGGGCCCAGTTAATCAGTGTCTCTTCCTCCATGCAGGAAACATTTGCTATTTTCATCTTTGGAGCCGAGTTTGCTTTGAGGATCTGGGCTGCCGGATGCTGCTGCCGATACAAAGGCTGGCGGGGAAGACTGAAGTTTGCCAGGAAGCCCCTGTGCATGTTGGGTAAGCCCGGTCCCTGAGTCTAGGGACCCTCAGTCCCACACACTGCCCACCCACCCCCAACTCTCCCCACACATACTTCCTTTTGGTGCATTGTTTCTCTGAGGAAATGTTCAGCAGGCGCTCTTCTCCTGGGAAGTCCTGGGGCCCCTCTGACCCTGCTTCAGTGAGGACGAACAGTGCTGGAACAGTGCTGGCCTTCCAGGTGCTGAGTTCCTCCTCAGGTGGCTGATCCTGACAATGACCCTGCATTCTCAGCATTTGGGGTGTGAGGGAGCCAGCATGTTGCAGGTCGTAGAGACCCCTAGTGCCTAGACTAGTAGGGTCCCCAGACATGGTGACCGCCCAAACTGTCCTTACGTTCCCTGACTGGCTGGGGTGCGGATAAAGAATCACTTCTGTAGGACCCCATGTCACAGAAGTGGAAACTGAGCCTGGCAGTGCTGAGTCGTCTTGGAGTCACACAGCTAGTAAGCAGCAGATCCCTTCCTGACACTCAGGTCTGGGTGAACCTAGCACCCATGCCCTCCCTCACCACCGTGTTGCTGGCTCCTGATCCAAAAGCTGCTTCTGGGAGATGTCACTGGAACCCCTCCATCCAGGTGCAGGCATTTTGATAGCAGAGCAGGTGGGTGCCCTCACTTATCCCTGTTGGTGCAGGATGGACACATATGTTCCGATCTGAAAATCCTACTAAAATCCGTGTAGCGACACGATGGAATTTCCCTTGGCTGCTGGCTCGGGTCTCAGAGCTCTCCATACATAGGAAGGTTAAAGTGCAGGTTCTTTCAATGTCAGGGATGAAACAGCACTGCAGAGGCATCTAGTCCACCACCGTTTCCTGCCCTTCCCCTCTTCTTCCTGTCCAAGTCTTTTGCAAGTAGAAAGGTGTTAAGGAGACTTCCTTTTCTAGTCCCCCTGTCAGATGCCCCCATCCCCTTTGCAGCAGCCTTGCTAGGTGCCCACACTCTGCTTGCTTACCTCCTGTCACGGGGCGCTCACCTCTCTCAAGCTACTTATCCTATCTTAAGTCCCCTGCCTCTCATCAGCTATTTTGAATTTAGCCATTCTAGTCCTCCTCCCCACTCCAACAGTCTTATCTTATCCAGGAAAAATGTGCTCAGGGCCTTCAACTGCTCCTTCCATTGCATGTTTTCAGCATCAGAGTCCCTCTCCTCTGCCACTCAGCCTTCACACCCTTCCTGGCCACACAGCCCTTCAGATATGCATGGCCAGCCCAGAGACAAAGAGCCAGACCACCTCCTTTGTCCTGGATGCCAGCCTTCTCTCAGCACGGCCAGGGGTTGCCTTGGCTTGTTTGCAGGTTGCATGGCACAGCTGATGCCTAATGACCTCCATGACAACTAAAACCCGGGGGCTGGTTCACACCTGATGCTGAGATTCAGCAGCCGAGGTTATTGTCTTTAGTTACTTTCCTCTGAATTTTGAAGGCATGTAGGACGTGGGTGTGTGCAGGA